>SZWC01011059.1:49964-64663 GCA_023375785.1 Penium margaritaceum | reverse complement strand
GGGTGGGAGGGAGTATTCCAGTGAAGGCACCTACGCATAACGATTGAACAAAAACCGACCTGGTGTCAAAGGGAGAAACCTTTTGCTATTTATTGACTAGCAAGTGCAAATACTTTCAACAAGTAGTGGAACAGTGTGGTTACCATGTACAATGCCCAACCAGATTACGCATGTGCCACTTACCATGATCAAATAATTTTACTATGTGTGTTTAACATTGACAACCCATAATATGGGCCACGAATTATCGGAGGGGGAAACAATGGGTTGGGAACACCACGAATCACATAGCAAGCACAAGAGGCTTCAATACGTTGTGGCACGGTGTGGAGACCATACACGATGACCAACCAAAGTACGCATATGTCACTGACCATGACCACATAATGTCACTAGGTGTGGTAAACGTGTACAACTCACAACACGAGTCACAAATGGTCAGGGTGAAAGGTAATGGTTTGTGAATACTAGTTATCTACTAGAAAGTACAAATACCTTCAATATGTAGTCCCACTGCGTGGCTTCAATGCATATTGACCAACCAAAGTATGCATGTGTCACTGAACATGACGAAATAATTTCACTTCATGTGGTCAACGTTGAAAACGCATAACACGAGTCACAAATGGTCAGAGGGGAAAACAATGGATTGGGAACACTAGTTATTCACTAGGAAGTACAAAGACCTCCACCAAGCAGTGGCACGGTATGGGTAGCGTGCACAGAGACCAACCAAAGGATGCATACGTCACTGACTACGACCAAATAAGTCCACTATGTGTGGTCAACATTGACAACTCATGACACGAGTCACAAATGGTCAGAGGGAGAGACAATGGTTGGAGAAGCCTATGTATTCACTAGAAAGGACAAAGAACTTCAATACGTAGTGGCACGTTGTGGCTAGTATGCATACCAAACAACCAAACTTGGCATATTTCACTGATCATGACCATGTAATTTCAACATGGGTGGTCAACATTGACGAACCATAACACGAGTCACAAACGGTCAGGACACGAAACAATGCTATGGTAATATTGGTTCTCATCTACCAAGTAGAACCACCTTCATTCAGTAGTAGTCCGGTGTGGCTACCATGTACGATGACCGACCAAAGTAGGCATATGTACTGCCTTTGACCAAAGAAATCCGCTGTGTGTGGTCAATGTTGACAGCTCATAACACGAGTCACAAATGGTTAGAGGGGGAAACAATGGTTTGGGAACACCAAGTATCACATGGCAAGCACAAGGGCCTTCAATACGTTGTGGCATCGTGTGGAGACCATGCACGATGACCAACCAAAGTAGGCATATGTCGCTGACCATGACCAAATAATGTCATTAAATATGGTAAACTTTCACAACTCACACCACGAGTTACAAATGGTCATGGTGGAAGGTAATGGTTTGTGAATACTAGTCATCTACTAGCAAGTACAAATACATTCAATACGTAGTGGCACAATGTGGCTTCAATGCACAGTGACCAACCAAAGTATGAATATGTCACTAACCATGACGAACAAATTTCACTTCATGTGGTCAATGTTGAAAACTCATAACACGAGTTACAAATGGTCGGAGGGGAAAACAATGGATTGGGGACACTACTTATCAACTAGCAAGTACAAAGACACTAAACAAGCATTGGCACGGTATGGCTAGCGTGGACAGTGACAAACCAAAGGATGCATACCTCACTGACTACGACCGAATAAGTCCACTATGTGTGGTCAACATTGACAACTCATAACGCAAATCCCAAATGGTGAGAGGGAGAGGCAATGGTTCGGGAAGCATATGTACTGACTAGAAAGGACAAAGAACTTCAATACGTAGTGGCACGTTGTGGCTAATATGCACACCAAACAATCAAACTTGGCATATGTCACTGATCATGACCACAGAATTTCAACATGGGTGGTCAACGTTGACCAACCATAACACGAGTTACAAACGGTAAGAAGAGGAAACAATGCTATGAGAATATCGTTTCTCAACTACCAAGTACAATGACCTTCAGTCAGTAGTAGCACGGTGTGCCTACCATGCACAAGGACCAACAAAAATAGGCATACGTACTGCCTTTGACCAGAGAAATCAACTGTGTGTGGTCAACGTTCACAACTCATAATACGAGTCACAAATGGTTAGTGGGGGAAACAATGGTTTGGGAATACTTGGTATCGACTAGCAAGTACAAAGACCTTCGATAAGTGGTGGCACAGTATGGCTACCATGCACAATGACCAACCAAAATATTCTTGTGTCATTGAATATAATAAAAATAGTTTTACTGTGTCCTGTCAACTTTCCTTCCTACGGCTGGTCAATCGCAGCAATGGTTGAGAGGTTATTCAAGATCAAAGTTGCAAAATTCAAAACATAGTCTGCGTCAATTGTTTATGAATAAAATGAAATTGTGATCATTCATACTTTTGAAAAACTACCCAATAATGTTACACCCCCTTATTTCATGCCCTTTACCCATAGGAACCCTTATAATGTCATTTGGACAACATATGAACACCATGTGAGTTGGCTTAGTGCTTATAAAGTTAGATTCTGGAGCGATAGGTCCTGGGTTTGAATCCTCGTACGCGCAACATAGAATAGGCTCGCGGCCTAGGGTGGGGGGGGGCCAGCCGTGTTGTGCTACCTTAACTCTACCTTCAAGCCTAAGCCGTGGGGGGGTAGGGGGGTGTCATAATGCAGTCTTAAATCTGTCCTCCAGGTTGTCCACGGAATATCCCTCCAGGGGGTGGGAGGGAGTATACCAGTGAAGGAACGTATGCGTAACGATTAAACAAAGACCGACCTGGTGTCAAAGGGAGAAACCATTTGCTATTTATTGACTAGCAAGTGCAAATACTTTCGACAGGTAGTGGAACGGTGTGGCTACCATGTACAATGACCAACCAGATTAGGCATGTGCTACTTACCATGACCGAATAACTTTACGATGTGTGGTTAAAGTTGACAACCCATAACATGGGCCACGAATTGTCAGAGGGGAAAACAATGGTTTGGGAACACCACGAATCACATAGCAAGCACAAGATGCTTCAACATGTTGTGGCACGGTGTGGAGACCATGCACGATGACGAGCCAAAGTAGGCATATGTCACTGACCATGACCAGATAGTGTCACTAAGTGTGGTAAACTTTGACAACTCACAACATGAGTCACAAATGGTCAGGATGGAAGGTAATGGTTTGTGAATACTAGTTATCCACTAGAAAGTACAAATACCTTCAATATGTAGTGTCACAACGTGGCTTCAATGCACAGTGACCAACCAAAGTATGCATATGTTTCTGAACATGACGAAAGAATTCCACTTCATGTGGTCAACGTTAAAAACGCATAACACGAGTCACAAATGGTCAGAGGGGAAAACAATGGATTGGGAACACTAGTTACAACTAGGAAGTACAAAGACCTTCAACAAGCAAATGCACGGTATGGCTAGCGTGCACAATGACCAACCGAAGGATGCATACGTCACTGACTACGACCGAATAAGTCCACTATGTGTGGTGAACATTGACAACTCATAACACGAGTCACAAATGGTCAGAGGGGAAGAGAATGGTTTGGGGAGCCTATGTATTGACTAGAAAGGACAAAGAACTTCCATACGTAGTGGCACAGTGTGGCCAATATGCACACCAAACAATCAAACCAGGCATATGTCACTGATCATGACCACATAATTTCAATATGGTTGGTCAACGTTGACCAACCATAACACAAGTCACAAACGGTCTGGATACGAAACAATCATTTGGGAATATCGGTTCTTATCTACCAAGTAGAACGACCTTCATTCTGTAGTAGCACGGTGTGGCTACCATGTACAATGACCGACCAAAGTAGGCATATCTACTGCCTTTGACCAAAGAAATCCGCTGTGTGTAGTCAACGTTGACAACTCGTAAAACGAGTCACAAATGGTCAGAGGTGGAAACAATGGTTTGGAAACACCACGTATCACAAGCAAGCACAGGGGGCTTCAATACGTTGTGGCACGGTGTGGGGACCATGCACGATGACCAACCAAAGTAGGCATATGTCACTGACCATGACCAAATAATGTCACTTAGTCTGGTAAACTTTGACAACTCACAAAAAGAGTCACAACTGGTCACGGTGGAAGGTAATGGTTTGTGAATACTAGTTACCTACTAGAAAGTACAGATACCTTCAATATGTAGTGGCTCAATGTGGCTTCAATGCAGAGTGACCAACCAAAGTATGCATATGTCTCTAACCATAACGAACAAATTTCACTTCATGTGGTCATCGTTGAAAACACATAACACGAGTCACATGTGGTCAGAGGGGAAAACAATGGATTAAAAAGCCTATGTATTGGCTAGAAAGGACAAAGAACTTCAATACGTAGTGGCACGGTGTGGCTAACATGCACACCAAAACAATCAAACTAGGTATATGTCACTGATCATGACCAGAGAATTTCAATATTGGTGGTCAACGTTGCCCAACCAAAACAGGAGTCACAAACGGTCAGAAGAGGAAACAATGCTATGAGAATATCGGTTCTCAACTACCAAGTACAATGACCTTCAGTCAGTAGTTGCGCGGCGTGGCTATCATGCACAATGACCGACCAAAGTAGGCATATGTACTGCCTTTGACCAAAGAAATCCGCTGTGTGTTGTCCACGTTTACAACTCATGATATGAGTCACAAATGGTCAGAGGGGGAAACAATGGTTTGGGAACACCACGTTTCACATAGCAAGAACAGGGGGCTTCGAACCATTGTGGCACGGTGTGGGGACCATGCACAATGACCAACCAAAGTAGGCATATGTCACTGACCATGACCAAATAATGTCGCTAAGTGTGGTAAACTTTGACAACTCACAACACAAGCCACAACTGGTCAGGATGGAAGGTAATGGTTTGTGAATACTAGTTATCTAGTAGCAAGTACAAATACCTTCAATACGTAGTGGCAGAATGTGGCTTCAATGCACAGTGACAACCCAAAGTATGCATGTTTCACAACTTTGGGTTGTCACAGTGCATTGAAGCCACATTCTGCCACTACATATTGAAGGTATTTGTACTTGCTAGTAGATAACTTGTATTCACAAACCATTACCTTCCATCCTGACCAGTTGTGACTCGTGTTGTGAGTTGTCGAAGTTTACCACACTTAGCGACATTATTTGGTCATGGTCAGTGACATATGCCTACTTTGGTTGGTCATCGTGCATGGTCCCCACACCGTGCAACAACGTATTGAAGCCCCCTGTGCTTGCTATGTGATACGTGGTGTTCCCAAACCATTGTTTCCCCATCTGACCGTTTGTGACTCATATTATGAGTTGTCAACGTGGACAACACACAGCGGATTTCTTTGGTCAAAGACGGTACATAAGCCTACTTTGGTCGGTCATTGTGCATGATAGCCATACCGCGCTACTACTGACTAAAGGTCATTGTACTTGGTAGTTGAGAACCGATATTCTCATAGCATTGTTTCCTCTCTTGACCGTTTGTGACTCCTGTTTTGGTTGGTCAACATTGACCACCCATATTGAAATTCTCTGGTCATGATCAGTGACATATGCCTAATTTGGTTGTTTGGTGTGCATGTTAGCCACACCGTGCCATTACGTATGGAAGTTCTTTGTCCTTTCTAGTCAATACATAGGCCTCCCAAACCATTTTCTCTCCCTGTGACCATTTGTGACTCGTGTTGTGTGTTTTCAACGTTCACCACATGAAATGAAATTTGTTCGTCATGGTTAGTGACATATGCATACTTTGGTTGGTCACTGTGCATTGAAGCCACATTGTGCCACTACATATTGAAGGTATTTGTACTTGCTTGTAGATAACTAGTATTCACAAACCATTACCTTCCATCCTGACCATTTGTGACTCGTGTTGTGTGTTTTCAACGTTCACCACATGAAATGAAATTTGTTCGTCATGGTTAGTGACATATGCATACTTTGGTTGGTCACTGTGCATTGAAGCCACATTGTGCCACTACATATTGAAGGTATTTGTACTTGCTTGTAGATAACTAGTATTCACAAACCATTACCTTTCACCCTGACCATTTGTAACTCGTGTTGTGAGTTGTCAAATTTTACCACACTTAGTGCCATTACTTTGTCATGGTCAGTGACATATGCCTACTTTGGTTGGTCATCGTGCATGGTCTCCACACCGTGCCACAACGTATTGAAGCCCCTTGTGCTTGCTTTGGACTCGTGGTGTTCCCAACCCATTGTATCTCCCTCTGACAATCCGTGGCCCATATTATGGGTTGTCAAGGTTAACCACGCATAGTAAAATCAGTTGGTCATGGTAAGTGGCACATGCCTAATCTGGTTGGTTATTGTACATGGTAGCCACATCGTTCCATTACTTGTTGAAAGTATTTCCACTTGCTAGTCAATAAAAAACAGAAGGTTTCTCCCTTTGACACCAGGTCGGTTTTTGTTTATTTGTTACGCGTAGGTGCCTTCACCGGAATACTCCCTCCCACCCCCCTAGAGTGATCTTCCGTGAACGACCTTGAGGACAGATTTTCGACCGCATTATGACACCCCCCTTAACCCCTCCCCCCCCCTCCACGGCTTAGTCTCGAAGGTAGAGTTAAGGTAGCACAACACGCCCCCCCCCCCCCCCCCCAGGTCGCGAGCCTATTCTATATTGCACGTACGAGGATTCAAACCCAGGACCTATCGCTCCAGAATCTAACTCTATAAGCACTAAGCCAACTCACATGGTGTTCATATGTTATCCAAATGACATTATAAGGGTTCATATGGGTAAAGGGCATAAAATAAGGGGGTGTAAGATTATATGGTAGTTATCAAAAGTATGAATGATAATAATTTCAGTTTATTCATAAACAATTTACGCAGACTACGTTTTGAATTTTGCAACTTTGAGCTTTAATAACCTCTCAACCATTGCTGCGATTGACCAGCCGTAAGAAGGAATATTGACAAGCCACACAGAAACTCTTTTTGTGATATTCAATGACACAAGAATATTTTGGTTGGTCATTGTGCATGGTACCATGCACAATGACAAACCAAAATGCACAAGAATAATTTCGTACTTGCTAGTCGATACCAAGTATTCCCAAACCATTGTTTCCCCCTCTGACCATTTGTGACTCGTATTATGAGTTGTCAACGTTGACCACACACAGCGGGTTTCTCTGGTCAAAGGCAGTACATATGCCTACTTTGGTCGGTCATTGTGCATGGTAGGCACACCATGTTACTACTGACTGAAGGTTATTGCATTTGGTAGTTGAGAACCAATATTGTCATAGAATTGTTTCCTCTTCTTACCGTTCGCGACTCGTGTTATGGTTGGTCAACGTTGACCACCCATATTGAAATTATGTGGTCATGATCAGTGACATATGCCAAGTTTGATTGTTTGGTGTGCACATTAGCCACACCGTGCCACTAGGTATTGAAGTTCTTTGTCCGTTCTAGTCAATACATATGCTTCTCAAACCATTGCCTCTCCCTTTGACCATTTGGGAATGGCGTTACGAGTTGTCAATGTTGACCACACATAGTGGACTTATTCGGTCGTAGCCAGGGACGTATGCACCCTTTGGTTGGTCACTGTGCACGCTAGCCATACCGTGCCACTGCTTGTTTAAGGTCTTTGTACTTGCTAGTTGATAACTAGTGTCCCCAATCCATTGTTTTCCCCTCTGACCATTTGTGACTCGTGTTATGCGTTTTCAACATTGACCACATGAAGTGAAATTTGTTCGTCATGGTTAGTGATACATGCATAGTTTGGTTGGTCACTGTGCATTGAGGCCACATTGTGCCACTACATATTGAAGGTATTTGCACTTGCTAGTAGATAACTAGTTTTTGTAAACCATTACCTTCCACCCTGACCATCTGTGACTTGTGTTGTGAGTTGTAAACGATTACCACACTTAGTGACATTATTTGGTCATGGTCAGTGATATATGCCTACTTTGGCTGGTCATCGTGCATGGTCTCCACACCGTGCCACAACGTATTGAACCCCCTTGTGCTTGCTATGTGATACTTGGTGTTTCCAAACCGTTGTTTCCCCCTCTGACCCTTTGTGACTCGTATTCTGAGTTGTCAACGTTGACCACACACAGCGGATTTCTTTGGTCAAAGGCAGTACATATGCCTACTTTGGTCAGTCATTGTACATGGTAGCCACACCTTGCTACTACTGAATGCAGGTCGTTGTACTTGGTAGTTGAGAACCGATATTCCCATAGCATTGTTTCCTGTCCTGACCGTTTGTGAATCGTGTTATGGTTGGTCAACGTTCACCACCCATATTGAAAGTATGTTGTCATGGACAGTGACATATGCCTAGTTTGGTTGTTTGGTGTGCATATTAGCCAAACCGTGCGACTACGTATTTAAGTTCTTTGTCGTTTCTAGTCAATACATAGGCTTCCCAAACCATTTTCTCTCCCTCTGACCATTTGTGACTCGTGTTATGAGTTGTCACTGTTGACCACACATAGTGGACTTATTTTTGTTGTAATCAGTGACGTATGCATCCTTTGGTTGGTCACTGTGTACGCTAGCCATGCCGTGCCATTGCTTGTTGAAGGTATTTGTACTTCCTAGTTGATAACTAGTGTTCCCAGCCCATTGTCTTCCTCGCTGACCATTTGTGATTTGTGTTATGCGTTTTCAATGTTGACCACATGAAGTGAAATTCTTTCATCATGGTCAGTGACATATGCATACTTTGGGTGGTCACTGTGCATTGAAGCCACATTGTGCCACTACATATTAAAGGTATTTCTACTTGCTAGTAGATAACTAGTATTCACCAACCATTACCTTCCACCCTGACCAGTTGTGACTCTTTTAGTGAGTTGTCAAAGTTTACCACACTTAGTGACATTATTTGGTCATGGTCAGTGACATATGCCTACTTTGGTTGGTCATCGTGCATGGCCCCCACACCGTGCCACAACGTATTGAAGCCCCCTGTGCTTCCTATGTGATACGTGGTGTTCCCAAACCATTGTTTCCCCCCTCTGACCAGTTGTGACTTGTTTTACGAGTTGTCTACGTTGACCACACACAGCGGATTTCTTTGGTCAAAGGCAGTACATATGCCTACTTTGGTCGGTCATTGTACATGGTAGCCACACCGTGCTACTACAGAATGAAGGTCGTTGTACTTGGTAGATAATAACCAATATTCCCATAGCATTGTTTCCTGTCTAGACCGTTTGTGACTCGTGTTATGGTTGGTCAACGTTGATCACCCATATTGAAATAATGTGGTCATGATCAGTGACATATGCCTGGTTTGATTGTTTGGTGTGCATATTTTCCACACCGTACCACTACGTATTGAACGTCTTTGTCCTTTCTAGTCAATACATAGGCTTCCCAGATCATTTTCTCTCCCTCTGACCATTTGTGACTCGTGTTATGTGTTTTCAATGTTGACCACATGAAGTGAAACCTGTTCGTCATGGTTAGTGACATATGCATACTTTGGTTGGTCAATGTGCATTGAAGCCACATTCTGCCACTACATATTGAAGGTATTTGTACTTGCTTGTAGATAACTAGTTTTCACAAACAATTACCTCCCACCCTGTAAATTTGTGACTCGTGTTGTGAGTTGTCAAAGTTTACCACACTTTGTGGCATTACTTGGTCATGATCAGCAACATATGCCTACTTTGGTTGGTCATCGTGTATGGTCTCCACACCGTGCCACAACGTGTTGAAGCCCCTTGTGCTTGCTATGTGATACTTGGTGTTCCCACACCATTGTTTCCCCCTCTGACCATTTATGACTTGTGTTATGAGTTGTCAACGTTGACCACACACAGCGGATTTCTTTGGTCAAAGGCAGTACATATGCCTACTTTAGTCTGTCATTGTGCATGGTAGCCACACTGTGCTACTACTGACTGAAGGTCGCTGTTCTTGGTAGTTGAGAACCGATATTCCCATAGCATTATTTCCTATCTTGACCGTTTGTGAATCGTGTTATGGTCGGTCAACGTTGACCACCCATATTGAAATTATGTGGTCATGATCAGTGACATATGCCCAGTTTGGTTGTTTGGTGTGCATATTAGCCACATCGTCCCACTACATATGGAAGTTCTTTTTCCTTTCTAGTCAATACATACGCTTCCCAAACCATTCTCTCCCTCTGACCATTTGTGACTCGAGTTATGAGTTGTCAATGTTCACCACACATAGTGGACTTATTCGGTCGTAGTCAGTGCCGTATGCATCCTTTGGTTGGTCATTGTGCACGCTAGCCATACCGTGCCTTTGCTTGTTGAAGGTATTTGTACTTCCTAGTTGTAACTAGTGTTCCCAATCCATTTTTTTCCCCTATGACCATTTGTGACTTGTGTTATGCGTTTTTAACGTTGACCACAATGAGTGAAATTCTTTCGTCATGTTCAGTGACATATGCATACTTTGGTTGGTCACTGTGCATTGAAGCCACGTTGTGCCACTACATATTGAAGGTATTTGTACTTTCTAGTGGATAACTAGTATTCACAAACCATTACCTTCCATCCTGACCATTTGTGACTCGTGTTGTGAGTTGTCAAAGTTTACCACACTTAGTGACATTATCTGGTCATGGTCAGTGACATGTGCGTACTTTCGCTAGTCATCGTGCATGGTCTCCACGCCGTGCCACAACGTATTGAAGCCCCTTGTGCTTGCTATGTGATTCGTGGTGTTCCCAAACCATTGTTTCCCCCTCTGACAATTCGTGGCCCATGCTATGGGCTGTCAACGTTAACCACACATAGTAAAATTATTTGGTCATGGTAAGTGGCACATGCCTAATCTGGTTGGTCATTGTACATGGTAGCCACACCGTTCCACTACTTGTGGAAAGTATTTGCACTTGCTAGTCAATAAATAGCAAATGGTTTCTCCCTTTGACACCAGGTCGGTCTTTGTTTAATCGTTACGCATACGTGCCTTCACTGTAATACTCCCTCCCACCCCCTGGAGGGATGTTCCGTGGACGACCTGGAGGACAGATTTGTGACCGCATTATGACACCCGCCCTACCCCCCCCCCCACGGCTTAGGCTTGAAGGCAGAGTTGAGGTAGCACAACACGGCTGCCACCCCCCCCAGGTCGCGAGCCTATTCTATGTTGCGCGTACGAGGATTCAAACCCAGGACCTATCGCTATAGAATCTAACTCTATAAGCACTAAGCCAACTCACATGGTGTTCATATGTTGTCCAAATGACATTATAAGGGTTCCTATGGGTAAAGGGCATGAAATAAGGGGTGTAACATTATTCGGTAGTTTTTCAAAAGCATGAATGATAACAATTTCAGTTTCTTCATAAACATTTGACGCTGACTATGTTTTGAATGTTGCAACTTTGAGCATGAATAACCTCTCAATCATTGCTGCGATTGACCAGCCGTAGAAAGGAAAGTTGACAAGACACAATGAAACTCTTTTTATGATATTTAATGACACAATAATATTTTGGTTGGTCATTGTGCATGGTAGCCATACCGTGCCACCACTTTTCGAAGGTCTTTGTACTTGCTAGTCAATACCAAGTATTCCCAAACCATTGTTACCCCCACTAACCATTTGTGACTCGTATTATGAGTTGTGAACGTTGACCACACACAGTGGATTTCTCTGGTTAAAGGCAGTAGATATGCGTACTTTGGTCGGTCATTGTGCATGGTAAGCACACTGTGCTACTACTGACTGAACGTCATTGTACTCGGTAGTTGAGAACCGATATTCTCATATCATTTTTTCCTCTTCTTACCGTTTGTAACCCGTGTTATGGTTGGTCAACGTTGACCACCCATATTGAAATTCTATGGTCATGATCAGTGACATATGCCAAGTTTGATTGTTTGGTGTGCATATTAGCCACACAATGCCACTACGTATTGAAGTTCTTTGTCCTTTATAGTCAATACATATGCTTCCCGAACCATTGCATCTCCCTCTCACCATTTGGGATTCGCGTTATGAGTTGTCAATGTTGACCACACATATTGGACTTATTCGGTCGTAGTCAGTGAGGTATGCATCCTTTGGTTGGTCACTGTCCACGCTAGCCATACCGTGCCAATGCTTGTTTAGTGTCTTTGTACTTGCTAGTTGATAAGTAGTGTCCCCAATCCATTGTTTTCCCCTCTGACCATTTGTAACTCGTGTTATGAGTTTTCAACATCGACCACATGAAGTGAACTTTGTTCGTCATGGTTAGTGACATATGCATACTTTGGTTGGTCACTGTGCATTGAAGCCACATTGTGCCACTACATATTGAATGTATTTATACTTGCTAGTAGATAACTAGTATTCACAAACCACTACCATCCACCATGACCATTTGTAACTCGTGGTGTGAGTTGTCAAAGTTTACCACATTTAGTGACCTTATTTGGTCATGGTCAGTGACATATGCCTACTTTGGTTCGTCATCGTGCATGGTCTCCACACCGTGCCATGGCGTATTGAAGCCCCTTGTGCTTGCTATGTGATACTTGGTGTTTCCAAACCATTGTTTCCCCCTCTGACCATTTGTGACACGTATTATGTGTTGTCAACGTTTACCACACACAACGGATTTCTTTGGTCAAAGGCAGTACATATGCCTACTTTGGTCAGTCATCGTACATGGTAGCCACATCGTGCTACTACAGCATGAAGGTCGCTATACTTGGTAGATGAGAACCGATATTCCAATAGCATTGTTTCCTGTCCTGGCCGTTTGTGACCCGTGTTATGGTTGGTCAACGTTGACCACCCATACTGAAATTCTGTGGTCATGATCAGTGACATATGCGTAATTTGGTTATTTCGTGTGCATATTAGCCACACTGTGCCACTACGTATTGAAGTTCACTGTCCTTTCTAGTCAATACATAGGCTTCCCAAACCATTTTCTCTCCCTCTGACCACTTGTGACTCTTGTTATGTGTTTTCAACGTTGACCACATGAAGAGAAACTTGTTCGTCATGGTTAGTGACATATGCATACTTTGGTTGGTCACTGTGCATTGAAGCCACATTGTGCCACTACATATTGAAGGTATTTGTTCTTTCTTGTAGATAACTAGTATTCACAACCCATTACCTTCCACCCTGACCACTCGTGACTCGTGTTGTGAGTTGTCAAACTTTACGACACTTAGTGACATTATTTGGTCATGGTCAGCGACATATGCCTACTTTCGTTGGTCATCGTGCATGGTCTCCACACGGTGCCACAACGTATTGAAGCCCCTTGTGCTTGCTATGTGATACTTGGTGTTCCCAAACCATTGTTTCCCCCTCTAACCATTTGTGACTTGTATTATGAGCTGTCAACGTTGACCACACAAAGCGGATTTCTTTGGTCAAAGGCAATATATATGCATACTTTGGTCGGTCATCGTACATGGTAGCCACACCGTGCTACTACTGCATGAAGGTCGTTGTACTTGGTAGATGAGAACCGATATTCCCATAGCATTGTTTCGTGTCCTGACCGTTAGTGACTCGTGTTATGGTTGGTCAATGTTGACCACACATATTGAAATTATGTGGTCATGATCAGTAAAATATGCCTAGTTTGGTTGTTTGGTATGCATATTAGCCACAACGTGGCACTACGTATTGGCATTCTTTGTCCTTTCTAGTCAATACATAGGCTTCTCCAACCATTGTCTCTCCCTCTGACCATTTGCGACTCGTGTTATGAGTTGTCAATGTTGACCACACATAGTGGACTTATTTGGTCGTAGTCAGTGACGTATGCATCCTTTGGGTGGTCACTGTGCACGCTAGCCATACCGTGCCACTGCTTGGTGGAGGTCTTTGTACTTCCTAGTTGATAACTAGTGTTCCCAATCAATTGTTTCCCCTCTGACCATTTGTGACGCGTGTTATGCGTTTTCAACGTTGACGACATGAAGTTAAATTATTTTGTCATGTTCAGTGACATATGCATACTTTGGTTGGTCACTGTGCATTGAAGCCACGCTGTGCGACTACATATTTAAGGTATTTTTACTTTCTAGTAGATAACAAGTATTCACAAACCATTGCCTTCCACCCTGACCATTTGTGACTCGTGTTGTGAGCTGTAAAAGTTTACCACACTTAGTGACATTATGTGGTCATGGTCAGTGACATATGCCTACTTTGGTTGGTCATCGTGCATGGTCTCCACACTGTGCCACAGCGTATTGAAGCCCATGGTGCTTGCTATGTGATTCGTGGTGTTCCCAAACCATTGTGTCCCCCTCCGACAATTCTTGGCTCATATTATGGGTTGTCAGTGTTAACCACACATAGTAAAATTATTTGATCATGGTAAGTGGCACATGCCTAATCTGGTTGGTCATTGTACATGGTAACCACACTGTTCCACTACTTGTTGAAAGTATTCGCACTTGCTAGTCAATAAATAGCAAAAGGTTTCTCCCTTTGACACCAGGTTGGTTTTCGTTAAATCGTTATGCGTAGGTGCCTTCACTGGAATACTCCCTCCCACCCCCCTAGAGGGATGTTCCGTGGAAGACCTGGAGGACAGATTTGCGACTGCATTATGACACACCCCCTACCCCCCTCCCCCACGGCTTAGGCTCGAAGGTAGAGTTAAGGTAGCACAACACATCCGCCCCCCCC
>SZWC01011059.1:16413-49925 GCA_023375785.1 Penium margaritaceum | reverse complement strand
CCCCCCCCCCCCCCCCCCCCCCCCCAGGTCGCGAGCCTTTTCTATATTGCGCGTACGAGGAATCAAACCCATGACCTATCGCTCCAGAATCTAACTCTATAAGCACTAAGCCAACTCACATGGTGTTCATATGTTGTCCAAATGACATTATTATGGTTCCTATGGGTAGAGGGCATAAAATAATGGGGTGTAAGATTGTGGTGTAGTTTCAAAAGTATGAATGATAACAATTTCAGTTTATTCATAAACAATTCACGTAGACTAAGTTTTGATTTTTGCAACTTCGAGCTTGAATAACCTCTCAACCATTGATGGAATTGACTAGCCATAAGAAGGAAAGTTGACAAGACACAGTGAAACTCTTTTTATGACATTCAATGACACAAGAATATTTTGGTTGGTCATTGTGCATGGTAGCCATACCGTGCCACCGCTTATTGAAGGTCTTTGTACTTGCTAGTCGATACCAAGTATTCCCAAACCATTGTTTCCCCCTCTGACCATTTGTGACTCATATTATGAGTTGTCAACGTTGACCACACACAGCGGATTTCTCTGGTCAAAGGCAGTACATATGCCTACTTTGGTCGGTCATTGTGCATGGTAGGCACACCGTGCTACTACTGACTGAAGGTCATTGTACTTGGTAGTTGAGAACCGATATTCTCATAGCATTGTTTCCTCTTTCTTACTGTTAGTGACTCGTGTTATGGTTGGTCAACATTGACCACCCATATTGAAATTCTGTGGTCATGATCAGTGACATATGCCAAGTATGATTGTTTGGTGTGCATATTGGCCACACCGTGCCACTACGTATTGAAGTTCTTTGTCCTTTCTAGTCAATACATATGCTTCCCAAACGATTTTCTCTCCCTCTGACCATTTGGGACTGGCGTTATGAGTTGTCTATGTTGACCATAGATAGTGGACATATTTGGTCGTAGTCAGTGACGTATGCATCCTTTGGTTGGTCACTGTGCACGCTAGCCATACCGTGCCACTGCTTGTTTAAGGTCTTTGTACTTGCTAGTTGATAACTAGTGTCCCCAATCCATTGTTTTCCCTTCAGACCCTTTGTGACTCGTGTTATGCATTTTCAACATTGACCACATGAAATGAAATTTGTTCGTCATGGTTAGTGACATATGCATACTTTGGTTGGTCACTGTGCATTGAGGCCACACTGTGCCACTACATATTGAAGGTATTTGTACTTGCTAGTAGATAACTAGTATTCACAAACCATTTCTTTCCACCCTGACCATTTGTGACTCGTGTTGTGAGTTGTCAAAGTTTACCACACTTCGTGACATAATTTGGTCATGGTCAACGACATATGCCTACTTTGGTTGGTCATCGTGCATGGTCTCCACACCGTGCCATGACGTATTGAAGCCCCATGTGCTTGCTATGTGATACTTGGTGTTTCCAATCCATTGTTTCCCCCTCTGACCGTTTGTGACTCGTATCAAAAGTTGTCAACGTTTACCACACACAGCAGATATCTTTGGTCAAAGGCGGTACATATGCCTACTTTGGTCGGTCATTGTACATGGTAGCCACACCGTGCTACTACTGAATGAAGGTCGTTGTATTTGGTAGTTGAGAACCGATATTTCCATAGCATTGTTTCTTGTCCTCACCATTTGTAACTCGTGTTATGGTTGGTCAACGTTGACCACCCATACTGCAATTATGTGGTCGTGATCAGTGACATATGCCTAGTTTGGTTGTTTGGTGTGCATATTAGCCACATTGTGCCATTACATATTGAAGTTCTTTGTCCTTTCTAGTCAATACATAGGCTTCCCAAACCATTGTCTCTCCCTCTGACCATTTGTGACTCGTCTTATGAGTTGTCAATGTTGACCACACAATGTGGACTTATTCGGTCATAGTTAGTGATGTATGCATCCTTTGGTTGGTCACCGTGCACACTAGCCATACAGTGCCACTCCTTGTTGAAGGTCATTATGCATGGTAGCCACACCGCGCTACTACTGACTGAAGGTCATTGTACTTGGTAGTTGAGAACCGATGTTATCATTGAATTGTTTCCTCTCCTGACCGCTTGTTACTCGTGTTATGGTTGGTCAATGTTGACCAACCATACTATAATTATCTGGTCATGATCAGTGACATATGCCTAGTTTGATTGTTTGGTGTGCATATTAGCCACACCGTGCTTCTACGTATTGAATTTCTCTGTCCTTTCTAGCCAATACATAGGCTTCCCAATCCATTGTTTTCCCCTCTGACCATTTGTCACTCGTGTTATGCGTTTTCAACTTTGACCACATGAAGTGAAATTTGTTCTTCATGGTTAGTGACATATTTATACTTTGGCTGGCCATTGTGAATCGAAGCCACATTGTGCCACTACATATTGAAGGTATTTGTACTTTCTTGTAGATAACTGGTATTCACAAACCATTACATTCAACCTTGACCATTTGTGACTCGTGTTGTGAGTTGTCAACGTTTACCACACTTAGTGACATTACTTGGTCATGGTCAGTGACATATGTCTACTTTGGTTGGTCATCGTGCATGGTCTCCACACCGTGCCACAACATATTGAAGCCCCTTGTGCGTGCTATGTGATACTTTGTGTTCCCAAACCATTGTTTCTTCATCTGACCATTTGTGACTCGTATTATGAGTTGTCAACGTTGACTACACACAGCGGATTTTTTTGGTCAAAGGCAGTACATCTACCCACTTTGGTAGGTCATTGTGCATGGTAGCCACAGCGTGCTACTACTGACTGACAGCCGTTCTACTTGGTAGTTGAGAACCGATATTCCCATAGCATTGTTTCCTGTCCTGACCGTTTGTGACTCGTGTTATGGTTGGTCAACGTTGACCACCCATATTGAAATCCTGTGGTCATGACCACTGATACATGCCTAGTGTGGTTGTTTGGTGTGCATAATAGCCACACCGTGCCACGACGTATTGAAGTTGTTTATCCTTTCTAGTCAATACATAGGCTTCGCAAACCATTGTCTCTCCCTCTGACCATTTGTGACTCGTGTTATGAGTTGTCGACATTGACCACACATAGTGGACTTATTCGGTCGTAGTCAGTGACATGCATCCTTTGGTTTGTCACCGTGCACACTAGCCATACCGTGCCACTGCTCGTTGAAGGTCTTTGTACTTCCTAGTTGATAACTAGTGTTCCCAATCCATTGTTTTCCCCTCTGACAATTTGTGACTAGTGTTATGCGTTTTCAACCTTGACCACATGAAGTGAAAGGCTGTTGTCATGTTCAGTGACATATGCATACTTTGGTTGGTCACTGTGCATTGAAGGCACCCAGTGCCACTACATATTGAAGGTATTTGTACTTGGTAGTAGATAACAAGTATGCACAACCCATTACCTTCCACCCTGACCATTTGTGACTCGTGTAGTGAGTTGTCAAACTTTACCACACTTGGTCACATTATTTGGTCGTGGTCAGTGACATATGCCTACATTGGTTGGTCATCGTGCATGGTCTACACAGCGTGCCACGACGTATTGAAGCCCCTTGTGCTTGCTATGTGATTCGTGGTGTTCCCAAACCATTGTTTCCCCCTCTGACCATTTGTGACTCGTATTATGAGTTGTCAACGTTGACCACACACTGCGGATTTCTTTGGTCAAAGGCAGTGTATATGTCTACTTTGGTCGGTCATTGTGCATGGTAGCCACACCGTGCTACTACTGATTGACGGTCATTGTACATGGTAATTGAGAACCGATCTTCTCATAGCATTGTTTTCTCTGCTGACTGTTTGCGACCCGTGTTATGGTTGGTCAACGTTGACCACCCATATTGAAATTCTGTGGTCATGATCAGAGACACATGCCTAGTTTGATTGCTTGGTGTGTATATTTGCCACACCGTGCCACTACGTATTGAAGTTCTTTGTCCTTTCTAGCCAATACATAGGCTTGTCAATCCATACATTTCCACTCTGACCATTTTTGACTCGTGTTATGCGTTTTCAACGTTGACCACATGAAGTAAATTTTGTTCGTCATGGTTAGTGACATGAGCATACTTTGGTTGGTCAGGGTGCATTCAAGCCACACTTTGCCACTACATATTGAAGGTATTTGTACTTGCTAGTAGATAACTAGTATTAAAAAACCATTACCTTCTACCCTGACCATTTGTGACTCGTGTTGTGAGTTGTCAAAGTTTACCACACGTAGGGACATTATTTGGTCGTGGTCAGTAACATATGACTATTTTGGTTGGTCATCGTGCATGGTCTCGACTCCGTGCCACAACGTATTGAAGCCCCTTGTGCTTGCTATGTGATACTTGATGTTCCCAAACCATTCTTTCCCCCTCTGACCATTTGTGACTCGTATTATGAGTTGTCAATGTTGACCACACACAGCGGATTTCTTTGGTCAAAGGAAGTACACATGCCTACTTTGGTCAGTCATTGTGCATGGTAGCCACACCGTGCTAATACTGACTGAAGGTCGTTCTACTTGGTAGTTGAGAACCGACGTTCTGATAGCATTGTCTCCTCTCCTGACCGTTTGTGACTCGTGACATGGTTCGTCAACGTTGACCACCCATATTGAAATTCTGTGGTCAAGATCAGTGACATATGCCTAGTTTGATTGTTTTGTGTGCATATTAGCCACACTGTGCCACTATGTATTGAATTTATTTGTCATTTCTAGCCAATAAATAGGCTTGCCAAGCCATTGTCTCTCCCTCTGACCATTTGTGACTCGTGTTATGAGTTGTCAATGTTGACCACACATAGTGGACTTATTCGGTCGTAGTCATTGACGTATGCATCCTTTGGTTGGTCACAGTGCATGCTAGCCATACCGTGCCACTGCTTGTTGAATGTCTTTGTACTTCCTAGTTGATAACTAGCGTTCCCAACCCATTGTTTTCCCCTTTGACCATTTGTGACTCGTGTTATGCGTTTTCAACGTTGACTACATTAAGTGAAATTCTTTCTTCATGTACAGTGACATATGCATACTGTGGCTGGTCACTGTGCATTGAAGCCACGTTGTGCCACTACATATTGAAGGTATTTATACTTGCTAGTGGATAACTAGTATCACAAAGCATTACCTTCCACACTGACCATTTGTGACTCGTGTTGGGAGTTGTCAAATTTGTCCACACTTAGTGACATTATTTGGTCGTGGTCAGTGACATATGCCTACTTTGGTTGGTCATCCTGCATGGCATCCACACCGTGCCACAACGTATTGAAGCCCCTTGTGCTTGCTATGTGATACTTGGTGTTCCCAAACCATTGATTTCCCCTCTGACCATTTGTGAATCGTGTTATGAATTGTCAACGTTGACCACACACAGCGGATTTCTTTGGTCAAAGGCAGTACATATGCCTACTTTGGTCGGTCATTGTGCATGGTAGCCACGCTGTGCTACTACTGACTGAAGGTCGTTGTACTTGGTAGTTGAGAACAAATATTCCCATAGCATTGTTTCCTGTTCTGACCGTTTGTGACTTGTGTTATGGTTGGTCAACGTTGATCACCCATATTGAAAAAATGTGGTCATGATCAGTGACATATGCCTAGTTTGTTTGTTTGGTGTGCATATTAGCCACACCGTGCCACTACGTATGGAAGGTTTTTGTCCTTTCTAGTCAATACATAGGCTTCCCAAACCATTTTCTCTCCCTCTGACCATTTGTGACTCGTGTGGTGTGTTTTCAATGTTGACCACATGAAGTGAAATTTGTTCGTCATGGTTACTGACATATGCATACTTTGGTTGGTCACTGTGCATTGAAGCCACATTGTGCCACTACATATTGAAGGTATTTGTACTTGCTAGTAGATAACTAGTATTCACAAACCATTACCTTCCACCCTGACCATTTGTGACTCGTGTTGTGAGTTGCCAAAGTTTACCACACTTAGTGACATTACTTGGTCATGGTCAGTTACATATGCCTACTTTGTTTGGTCATCGTGCATGGTCTCCACACCGTGCCATAACGTATTAAAGCCCCTTGTGCTTGCTATGTGACTCGTGGTGTTCGCAACCCAATGTTTCCCCCTCTGACAATCCGTGGCCCATATTATGGGTTGTCAAGGTTAACCACGCATACTAAAATTATTTGGTCATGGTAAGTGGTACATGCATAATCTGGTTGGTTATTGTTCATGGAAGCCACACCGTTCCACTACTTGTTGAAAGTATTTGCACTTGCTAGTCAATAAATAACAAACGGTTTCTCCCTTTGACACCAGGTCGGTTTTTGTTTATTTGTTACGCGTAGTTGCCTTCACTATAATACTCCCTCCCACCCCCCTATAGTGATGTTCCGTGCCGACCTTGAGGACAAAGTTGCGACCGCATTATGACACCCCCCTACNCCCCCATGGCTTAGGCTCGAAGGTAGAGTTGAGGTAGCAGAACACCCCCCCCCCAGGTCGCGAGCCCATTCTATATTGCGCATATGAGGACTCAAACCCAGGACCTACCGCTCCAGAATCTAACTCTACAAGCACTAAGCCAACTCACATGGTGTTCATATGTTGTCCAAATGACATTATAAGGATTCCTATGGGTAAAAGGCATAAAATAAGGGGGTGTAAGATTATAGGGTAGTTTTCAAAAGTATGAATGATAACAATTTCAGTTTATTTATAAACAATTGACGCAAACTAAGTTTTGAATTTTGCAAGTTCGAGCTTTAATAACCTCTCAACCATTGCTGCGATTGACCAGCTGTAAAAAGGAAAGTTGACAAGACACACGGTAACTCTTTTTGTGATATTCAATGACACAAGAATGTTTTGGTTGGTCATTGTGCATGGTACCCATACCGTGCCACCACTTATCGAAGGTCTTTGTACTTGATAGTCATTACCAAGTATTCCCACACCATTGTTCCCCCCTCTGACCATTTGTGACTCGTATTATGAGTTGTCAACGTTGACCACACACAGCGGGTTTCTCTGGTCAAAGGCAGTACATATGCCTACTTTGGTCGTTCATTGTGCATGGTAGGCACACCGTGCTACTACTGACTGAAGGTTATTGATTTTGGTAGTCGAGGACCAATATTGTCATACAATTGTTTCCTCTTCTTACCGTTTGTGACTCGTGTTATGGTTGGTCAACGTTGACCACCCATATTTAAATTATGTGGTCATGATCAGTGACATATGCCAAGTTTGATTATTTGTTGTGCATGTTAGCTACACCGTGCCACTGCGTATTGAAGTTCTTTGTCCGTTCTAGTAAATACATATGCTTCCCAAACCATTGCCTCTCCCTTTGACCATTTGGGACTGGCGTTACGAGTTGTCAATGTTGACCACACATAGTGGACTTATTCGGTCGTAGTCAGGGACGTATGCATCCTTTGGTTGGTCACTGTGCACGCTAGCCATACCGTGCCACTGCTTGTTGAAGGTCTTTGTACTTGCCAGTTGATAACTAGTGTCCCCAATCAATTGTTTTCCCCTGTGACCATTTGTGACTCGTGTTATGCGTTTTCAACATTGTCCACATGAAGTGAAATTTCTTCGTCATAGTTAGTGACACATGCATACTTTAGTTGGTCACTGTGCATTGAGGCCACACTGTGCCACTACATATTGAAGGTATTTGGACTAGCTAGTAGATAACTAGTATTTGTAAACCATTACCTTCCACCCTGACCATCTGTGAGTTGTGATGTGAGTTGTCAAAGATTACCACACTTAGTGACATTATTTGGTTATGGTCAGTGACATATGCCTACTTTGGTTGGTCATCGTGCATGGTCTCCACACCGTGCCACGACGTATTGAAGCCCCTTGTGCTTGCTATGTGATACTTGGTTTTTCCAAACCATTGTTTCTCCCGCTGACCATTTGTGACTCGTATTATGAGTTGTCAACGTTGACCATACACAGCGGATTTCTTTGGTCAAAGGCAGTACACATGCCTACTTTGGTCAGTCATTGTACATGGTAGCCACACCTTGCTACTACTGATTGAAGGTCGTTGTACTTGGTAGTTGAGAACCGATAATCCCATAGCATTGTTCCCTATCCTGACCGTTTGTGACTGGTGTTATGGTTGGTCAACGTTCACCACCCATATTGAAATTATGTGGTCATGAACAGTGACATATGCCTAGTTTGGTTGTTTGGTGTGCATATTAGCCAAACCGTGCCACTACATATTCTTTGTCCTCTATAGTCAATACATAGGCTTCCCAAACAATTTTCTCTCCCTCTGACCATTTGTGACTCGTGTTATGAGTTGTCAATGTTGACCACACATAGTGGAATTTTTTTTGTCGTAGTCAGTGACGTATGCATCCTTTGGTTGGTCACTGTGCACGCTAGCAATACCGTGCCGCTACTTGTTGAAGGACTTTGTACCTCTTAGTTGATAACTAGTGTTCCAAGTCCATTGTCTTCCTCGCTGACCATTTGTGATTCGTGTTATGCGTTTTCAATGTTGACCACATGAAGTGAAATTCTTTCGTCATGGTCAGCGACATATGCATACTTTGGGTGGTCACTGTGCATTGAAGCCACATCGTGCCTGTACATATTGAAGGTATTTGTACTTGCTAGTAGATAACTAGTATTCACAAACCATTACCTTCCACCCTGACCTGTTGTGCCTCATGTTGTGAGTTGTCAAAGTTTACCACACTTAGTGTCATTGTTTTGTCATGGTCAGTGACATATGCCTACTTTGGTTGGTCATCGTGCATGGTGCCCACACTGTGCCGCAACGTATTGAAGCCCCCTGTACTTGCTATATTATACGTGGTCTTCCCAAACCATTGTTTCCCCCTCTGACCATTTGTGACTTGTATTGCGAGTTGTCAACGTTGACCACACACAGCGGATTTCTTTGGTCAAAGGCAGTACATATGCCTACTTTGGTCGGTCATTGTACATGGTAGCTAGAATGAAGGTCGTTGTACTTGGTAGATAAGAACTGATATTCCCATAGCATTGTTTCCTGTGTAGACCGTTTGTGACTCGTGTTATGGGTGGTCAACATTGATCACCCATATTGAAATTATGTGGTCATGATCAGTGACATATGCCTGCTTTGGTTGTTTGGTGTGCATCTTAGCCACACCGTGCCACTACGGATTGAAGTTCTTTGTCCTTTCTAGTCAATACATAGGCTTCCCAAATCATTTTCTCTCCCTCTGACTACTTGTGACTCATGTTATGTGTTTTCAACGTTGACCACATGAAGTGACATTTTTTCGTTGTGATTAGTGACATGTGCATACTTTGGTTGGTCACTGTGCATTGAAGCCACATTGTGCCACTACATATTGAAGGTATTTGTACTTGCTTGCGGATAACTAGTATTCACAAACCATTACCTTCCACCCTGACCATTTGTGACTCGTGTTGTGAGTTGTCAAAGTTTACCACACTTAGTGACATTACTTGGTCATGGTCAGCGACATATGCCTACTTTGGTTGGTCATCGTGCATGGTCTCCACACCGTGCCACAACGTGTTGAAGCCCCTTCTGCTTGCTATGTGATTCGTGGTGTTCCCAACCCATTGTCTCCCCCTCTGACCATTTGTGACACGTGTTGTGAGTTGTCAAAGCTGACCACACTTAGTGACATTATCTGGTCATGGTCATTGACATATGCCTACCTTGGCTGGTCATCGTGCATGGTCTCCACACCGTGCCACAACGTGTTGAAGCCCCTTCTGCTTGCTATGTGATTCGTGGTGTTCCCAACCCATTGTCTCCCCCTCTGACCATTTGTGACACGTGTTGTGAGTTGTCAAAGCTGACCACACTTAGTGACATTATCTGGTCATGGTCATTGACATATGCCTACCTTGGCTGGTCATCGTGCATGGTCTCCACACCGTGCCACAACGTGTTGAAGCCCCTTCTGCTTGCTATGTGATTCGTGGTGTTCCCAACCCATTGTCTCCCCCTCTGACCATTTGTGACACGTGTTGTGAGTTGTCAAAGCTGACCACACTTAGTGACATTATCTGGTCATGGTCATTGACATATGCCTACCTTGGCTGGTCATCGTGCATGGTCTCCACACCGTGCCACAACGTGTTGAAGCCCCTTCTGCTTGCTATGTGATTCGTGGTGTTCCCAACCCATTGTCTCCCCCTCTGACCATTTGTGACACGTGTTGTGAGTTGTCAAAGCTGACCACACTTAGTGACATTACTTGGTCATGGTCAGCGACATATGCCTACTTTGGTCGGTCATTGTACATGGTAGCCACACTGTTCCACTACTTGTTGAAAGTATTTGCACTTGCTAGTCAATAAATAGCAAGTGGTTTCTCCCTTTGACACCAGGTCAGTTTTTGTTAAATCGGTACGCGTAGGAGCCTTCACTGGAATACTCCCTCCCACCCCCCTAGAGGGATGTTTCGTGGATGACCTGGAGGACAGATTTGCGACTGCATTATGACACCCCCTACCCCCCTCTCCCCCCCCCCCCACGGCTTAGGCTCGAAGGTAGCGTTGAGGCAGCACAACAAGGCCGCCCCCCCCCCCGTCGCGAGCCTATTCGCTATTGCGCATACGAGGATTCAGACCCAGGACCTATCGCTACAGGATCTAACTCTATAAGCACTAAGCCAGCTCACATGGTGTTCATATTTTGTCCAAATGAAATTATAAGGGGTCCTATGGATATAGGGCATAAAATAAGGGGGTGTAAGATTATAGGGTAGTTTTCAAAAGTATGAATGATAACAATTTCAGTTTATTCATAAACAATTGACGCAGACTAAGTTTTGAATTTTGCAACTTCGAGCTTGAACAACCTCTCAACCATTGCTGCAATTGACCAGCCGTAAGAAGGAAAATTGACAAGACACTGTGAAACTCTTTTGATGGTATTCAATGACACAAGAATATTTTGGCTGGTCATTGTGCATGGTAGTCATACCGTGCCACCGCTTTTCGAAGGTCTTTGTACTTGCTAGTCGATACCAAGTATTCTCAAACCATTGTCTCCCCCTCTGACCATTTGTGACTCATATTATGAGTTGTCAACGTTGACCACACACAGTGGATTTCTCCGGTCAAAGGCAGTACATATGCCTACTTTGGCCGGTCATTGTGCATGGTAGGCACACCGTGCTACTAATGACTGAAGGTCATTGTAATTGGTAGTTAAGAACCGATATTCTCAAAGCATTGTTTCCTCTTTCTTACTGTTTGTGACTCATGTTCTGGTTGGTCAACGTTGACCACCCATATTGAAATTCTGTGGTCATGATTAGTGACATATGCCAAGTTTGATTGTTTGGTGTGCATATTAACCACACCGTGCCACTACGTATTGAAGTTCTTTGTCCTTTCTAGTCAATACATATGCTTCCCAAACCATTCTCTCTCCCTCTGACCATTTGGGACTGGCGTTATGAGTTGTCAATGTTGACCACACAGAGTGGACTTATTTGGTCGTTGTCAGTGACGTATGCATCCTTTGGTCGGTCACTGTGCACCCTAGCCATACCGTGCCACTGCTTGTTTGAGGTCTTTGTACTTTCTAGTTGAAAACTAAAGTCCCCAATCCATTGTTTTCCGTTCTGACCATTTGTGACTCGTGTTATGCGTTTTCAACATTGACCACATGAAGTGAAATCTGTTCGTCATGGTTAGTGACATATGCATACTTTGGTTGGTCACGGTGCATTGAGGCCACATTGTGCCACTACATATTGAAGGTATTTGTACTTGCTAGTAGATAACTAGTATTCACAAACCATTTCTTTCCACCGTGACCATCTGTGACTCGTGTTGTGAGCTGTCAAAGTTTACCACACTTCGTTACAATATTTGGTCATGGTGAATGACATATGCCTACTTTGGTTGGTCATCGTGCATGGTCTCCACATTCTGCCACGACGTATTGAAGCCCCTTGTGCTTGCTATGTGATACTTGGTGTTTCTAGTCCATTCTTTCCCCCTCTGACCGTTTGTGGCTCGTATTAAGAGTTGTCAACGTTTACCACACACAGCATATATCTCTTGTCAAGGGCAGTACATATGCCTACTTTGGTTGGTCATTGTACATGGTAGCCACACCGTGCTACTACTGAATGAATGTCGTTGTACTTGGTAGTTGAAAACCGATATTCCCATAGCATTGTTTCCTGTCCTGACCGTTTGTGACTCGTGTTATGGTTGGTCAACGCTGACCACCCATATTGCAATTATTTGGTCGTGACGAGTGACATATGCCTAGTTTGGTTGTTTGGTGTGCATATTAGCCACACTGTGCCACTACGTATTGAAGTTCTTTGTCCTTTCTAGTCAATACATAGGCT
Source organism: Penium margaritaceum (assembly GCA_023375785.1). Classification (NCBI taxonomy): domain Eukaryota; kingdom Viridiplantae; phylum Streptophyta; class Zygnematophyceae; order Desmidiales; family Peniaceae; genus Penium; species Penium margaritaceum. Next base: position 37,610 of record SZWC01011059.1, on the reverse strand, counting down.
TCCCAAACCATTGTCTCTACTTATGACCATTTGTGACTCGTGTTATGAGTTGCCAATGTTGACCACACACAGTGGACTTATTCAGTAGCAGTTAGTGACGTATGCATCCTTTGGTTGGTCACCGTGCACACTAGCCATACCGTGCCACTGCTTGTTGAATGTTGTTATGCATGGTAGCCACACCGCGCTACTACTGACTGAAGGTCATTGTACTTGGTAGTTGAGAACTGATGTTCTCATTGACTTTTTTCCTCTCCTGACCGTTCATTACTCGTGTTATGGTTGGTCAACGTTGACCACCCATATTGAAACTATCTGGTCATGATCAGTGACATATGCCTATTTTGATTATTTGGTGTGCATATTAGCCCCACCGTGCTTCTACGTATTGAAGTTCTTTGTCCTTCCTAGCCAATACATAGGCTTCTCAATCCATTGTTTTCCCATCTGACCATTTGTCACTCGTGTTATTTGTTTTCAACGTTGACACAATGAAGTGAAATTTGTTTGTCATGGTTAGTGACATATGCATACTTTGGTTGGCCATTGTGCATCGAAGCCACATTGTGCCACTACATATTGAAGGTATTTGTACTTGCTTGTAGATAACTAGTATTCACAAACCATTACCTTTCAACCGTGACCATTTGTGACTCGTGTTGTGAGTTGTCAACGTTTACCACATTTAGTGACATTATTTGGTCATGGTCAGTGACATATGTATACTTTGGTTGGTCATCGTGCATGGTCTCCACACCGTGCCACAACGTATTGAAGCCCCTTGTGCTTGCTATGTGATACTTGGTGTTCCAAAACCAATGTTTCTTCATCTGACCATTTGTGACTCGTATTATGAGTTGTGAATGTTGACCACACACAGCGGATTTCTTTGGTCAAAGGCAGTACATATACCCACTTTGGTAGGTCATTGTGCATGGTAGCCACACCGTGCTACTACTGACTGAAGGCCATTGTACTTGGTAGTTGAGAACCGATATTCCCATAGCATTGTTTCCTGTCCTGGCCGTCTGTGACTCGTGTTATTGTTGGTCAACGTTGACCACTTATATTGAAATCCTGTGGTCATGACCAAAGATAGATGCCTAGTTTGGTTGTTTGGTGTGCATATTAGCCACACCGTGCCACTACGTATTGAAGTTTTTTGTCCTTTCTAGTCAATGCATAGGCTTCCCAAACCATTGTCTCTCCCTCTGACCTTTTGTGACTCCTGTTATGAGTTGTCAATGTTGACCACACATAGTGGACTTATTCGGTCTTAGTCAGTGATGTATGCATCCTTTGGTTGGTCACCGTGAACACTAGCCATACCGTGCCACTCCTTGTTGAAGGTCTTTGTAGCCTCTAGTTGATAACTAGTGTTCCCAATCCATTCTTTTCCCCTCTGACCCTTTGTGACTCGTGTTATACGTTTCAACGTTGACCACGTGAAGTGAAAGCCTGTTGTCATGTTCAGTGACATATGCATACTTTGGTTGGTCACCGAGCATTGAAGCCGTACTGGGCCACTACATTTTGAAGGTATTTGTACTTGGTAGTATATAACCAGTATTCACAAACCATTACCTTCCACCCTGACCATTTGTGACTCGTGTAGTGAGTTCTCAAACTTTACCACACTTAGTCACATTATTTGGTCGTGGTCAGTGACATATGCCTACTTTGGTTGCTCATCATGCATGGTCTCCACATCGTGCCACGACGTATTGAAGCCCCTTGTACTTGCTATGTGATTTGTGGTGTTCCGAAACCATTGTTTCCCCCCCACTGACCATTTGTGACTCGTATTATGAGCTGTTAACGTTGATCACACACAGCGGATTTCTTTGGTCAAAGGCAGTATATATGACTACTTTGGTCGGTCATTCTGCATGGTAGCCACACCGTGCTACTAATGACTGAAGGTCGTTGTACTTGGTAGTTGAGAACCGATATTCTCATAGCATTGTTTTCTCTGCTGACTGTTGCGACCCGTGTTATGGTTGGTCAACGTTGACCACCCATATTGAAATTCTCTGGTCATGAGCAGTGACATATTCCTAGTTTGATTGCTTGGTGTGTATATTAGCCACACCATGCCACTGCGTATTGAAGTTCTTTGTCCCTTCTAGCCAATACATAGGCTTCCCAATCCATTGCTTTCCACTCTGACCATTTTTTACTCGTGTTATACGTTTCAATGTTGACCACATTAAATAAATTTTGTTCGTCATTGTTAGTGACATGTGCATACTTTGGTTGGTCAGTGTGCATTCAAGCCACGCTTTGCCACTACATATTGAAGGTATCTGTAATTGCTAGTATATAACTAGTATCTACAAACCATTACCTTCCACCCTGACCATTTGTGACTCGTGTTGTGAGTTGTCAAAGTTTACCACACGAAGTGACATCATTTGGTCATGGTCAGTGACGTATGACTATTTTGGTTGGTCATTGTCCATGGTCTCCACTCTGTGCCACTATGTATTGAAGCCCCTTGTGCTTGCTATGTGATACTTGATGTTCCCAAACCATTGTTTCCCGCTCTGACCATTTGTGACTCATATTATGAGTTGTCAACGTTGACCACACAGAACAGATTTCTTTCGTCAAAGGAAGTACATATGCTTACTTTGGTCGGTCATTCTACATGGTAGCCACAGCGTGCTACTACTGACTGAAGGTCGTTCCACTTGGTAGTTGAGAACCGATGTTCTCATAGCATTGTTTCGTCTCCTGACCGTTTGTGACTCGTGATATGGTTCGTCAACCTTGACCACCCATATTGAAATTATGTGGTCATGATCAGTGACATATGCGTAGTTTGATTGTTGTGTGTGCATATTAGCCACACCGTGCCACTACGTATTGAATTGATTTGTCATTTCTAGCCAATACATAGGCTTACCAACCCATTGTCTCTCCCTCTAACCATTCGTGACTCGTGTTATGAGTTGTCAATGTTGACCACACATAGTGGACATATTCGGTCGTAGTCAGTGACGTATGCATCCTTTGGTTGGTCACTGTGCACGCTAGCCATACGTGCCTTTGCTTGTTGAAGGTCTTTGTATTTCCTAGTTGATAACTAGCGTTCCCAATCCATTGTTTTCCCCTTTGACCATTTGTGACTCGTGTTATGCGTTTTCAACGTTGACTACTTTAAGTGAAATTCTTTCGTCATGTTCAGTGACATATGCATACTTTGGCTGGTCACTGTGCATTGAAGCCACATTGTGCCACTACATATTGAAGGTATTTGTACTTGCTAGTGGATAACTAGTATCACAAACCATTACCTTCCACCCTGACCATTTGTGACTCGTGTTGTGAGTTGTCAAACATTGCCACACTTAGTGACATTATCTGGTCGTGGTCAGTGACATATGCCTACTTTGGTTGGTCATCGTGCATGGTCTCCACAGCGTGCCACAACGTATTGAAGCCCCTTTTGCTTGCTATGTGATTCGTGGTGTTCCCAGACCATTGTTTCCCCCTCTGACCATTTGTGACTCGTATTATGAGTTGTCAACGTGGACCAGACACAGCGGATTTCTTTGGTCAAAGGCAGTACATATGCCTACTTTGGCCGGTCATTGTGCATGGTAGCCACACCGTGCTACTACCGACTGAAGGTCTTTGTACTTGGTAGTTGAGAACCGATATTCTCATAGCATTGTTTCCTCTACTGACCATTTGTGACTTGTGATATGGTTGGTCAACGTTGACCACCCATATTGAAATTCTGTGGTCATGATCAGTGACATATGCCTAGTTTGATTGTTTTGTGTGCATATTAGCCACACCGTGCCACTACGCATTGAAGTTATCTGTCCTTTCTAGCCAATGCATAGGCCTTGCAAACCATTGTCTGTCCCTTTATCCATCTGTAACTCGTGTTATGAGTTGTCAATGTTGACCACACATAGTGGACTTATTTGGTCGTAGTCAGTGAAGTATGCATCCTTTGGTTGGTCACTGTGCACGCTAGCCATACCGTGCCACTGCTTGATGAAGGTCTTTGTACTTGTTAGTTGATAACTAGTGTTCCCAACCCATTGTTTTCCCCTCTGACCATTTGTGACTCCTGTTATGTGTTTTCAACGTTGACCACATGAAGTCAAATTTGTTGGTCATGGTTAGTGACATATGCATATTTTGGTTGGTCACTGTGCAATGAAGCCACATTGTGCCACTACATATTGAAGGTAGTTGTACTTGCTAGTATATAGCTAGTATTCAGAAACCATTTCCTTCCACCGTGACCATTTTTGCCTCGTGTTGTGAGTTGTCAAAGTTTGCTACTCTTAGTGACATTACTTGGTCATGGTCACTTACATATGCCTACTTTGGTTGGTCGTCGTGCATGGTCTCCACACCGTGCCAAAACGTATTGAAGCCCCTTGTGCTTGCTATGTGATACTTGGTGTTCCCAATCCATAGTTTCCCCCTCTGACAATCCGTGGCCCATATTATGGGTTGTCAGCGTTAACCACGCATAGGAAAACTATTTGGTCATGGTAAGTGGCACATGCCTAATCTGGTTGGTCATTGAACATGGTAGCCACACCGTTCCACTACTAGTTGAACGTATTTGCACTTGCTAGTCAATAAATAGCAAAAGGTTTCTCCCTTTGACACCAGGTCGGTTTTTGTTTATTTGTGACGCGTAGGTGCCTTCATTGGAATACTCCCTCCCACCCCCCTAGAGGGATGTTCTCTGAACGACCAGGAGAACAGATTTGCGACCGCATTATGACACCCCCCCCCCCTACACCCCCATGGCTTAGGCTCCAAGGTAGAGTTGAGGTAGCACAACACGCCCCCCCCCCCCCAAGGTCGCGAGCCTATTCTATATTGCGCGTACGAGGATTCAAACCCAGGACCTATCGCCCTAGAATCTACCTCTATAAGTACAAAGCCAACTCACATGGTGTTCATATGTTGTCCAAATGACATTATAAGGGTTTCTATGGGTAAAGGGCATAAAACAAGGGGGTTTAAGACTTTAGGATAGCTTTCAAAAGAATGAATGATATCAATTTCAGCTTATTCATAAACAATTGACGCAGACTAAGTTTTGAGTTTTGCAACTTCGAGCTTGAATAACCTCTCAACCATTGCTGTGATTGACCAGCCGTAAGAAGGAAAGTCGACAAGACACAATGAAACTCTTTTTATGATATTCAATGACAGAAGAATATTTTGGTTGGTCATTGTGCATGGTAGCCATACCGTGCCACCACTTATCGAATGTCTTTGTACTTGCTAGTCAATACCAAGTATTCCCAAACCATTGTTTCCCCCTCTGACCATTTGTGACTCGTATTATGAGTTGTCAACGTTGACCACACACAACGGATCTCTTTGGACAAAGGAAGTACATATGCCTACTTTGGCCGGTCATTGTGCATGGTAGACATACCGTGCTACTACAGACTTAAGGTCGTTCTACTTGGTACTTGAGAACCAATATTCCCATAACATTGTTTCCTGTCTTGACCGATTGTGACTTGTGTTATGGTTGGTCAACGTTGACCACCCATATTGAAATTATGTGGTCATGACCAGTGACATATGCCTAGTTTGGTTCTTTGGTGTGCATATTAGCCACACTGTGCCACTACGTATTGAAGTTCTTTGTCCTTTCTAGTCAATACATAGGCTTCCCAAACGATTTTCTCTCCCTCTGACCATTTGTGACTCGTGTTATGAGTTGTCAATGTTGACCACACATAGTGGACATATTCCGTCGTAGTCAGTGACGTATGCATCATTTCGTTGCTCAGTGTGCACGCTAGCCATACCGCGCCACTTCTTATTGAAGGTCTCTGTACTTCCTAGTTGATAACTAGTGTTCCTAACCCATTGTTTCCCCTCTGACCATTTGTGACTCGTGTTATGCGTTTTCAACGTTGATCACATGAAGTGAAATTCTTTCGTCATGGTCAATGGCATATGCATACTTTGGGTGGTCACTGTGCATTGAAGCCACATTGTGCCACTACATATTGAAGATATTTGTACTTGCTAGTAGATAACTAGTATTCACAAACCATTGCCTTCCACCCTGACCATTTGTAACTCGTGTTGTGAGTTGTCAATGTTTACCACACTTAGTGACATTATTTGGTCATGGTCAGTGACATATGCCTACTTTGGTTGGTCATCGTGCATGGTCCCCACACCGTGCCACAATGTATTGAAGCCCCTTTTGCTTGCTATGTGATACGTGGTGTTCACGAACCATTGTTTCTCCATCTGCCCATTTGTGACTCGTATTATGAGTTGTCAACGTGGACCACACACAGCGGATTTCTTTGGTCAAAGGCAGTAAGTATGCCTACTTTGGTCAGTCATTGTGCATGGTAGCCACACCGCGCTACTACTGACTGAAGGTTGTTGTACTTGGTAGTTGAGAACCGATATTCTCACAGCATTGTTTCCGCTCTTGACCGTTTGTGACTCTTGTTATGGTTGGTCAACGTTGACCACCGATATTGAAATTCTCTAGTCATGATGAGTGACATATGCCTAGTTTGATTGTTTGGTGTGCATGTTAGCCACACCGTGCCACTACGTATTAAAGTTCTTTGTCCTTTCTAGCCAATACATGGGCTTCCCAATCCATTGTTTTCCCCTATGACCATTTGTGACTCGTGTGATGCGTTTTCAACGCTGACCACATGAAGTGAAATTTGATCACGATGGTTAGTGACAGATGCATACTTTGGTTGGTCACTGTGCATCAAAGCCACATTGTGCCACTGCATACTGAAGGTATTTGTACTTGCTTGTAGATAACTAGTGTTCACAAACCATTACCTTCCACCCTGTCCATTTGTGACTCGTGTTGTGAGTTGTCAAAGTTTATCACACTTAACGACGTTACCTGGTCATGATCAGTGACATATGCCTACTTTGGTTGGTCATCGTGCATGGTCTCCACACCGTGCCACAACGTATTGAAGTCCCTTGTGCTTGCTATGTGATAATTGGTGTTCCAAAACCATTGTTTCCCCCTCTGACCATTTGTGACTCATGTTATGAGTTGTCAACGTTGACCACACCTAGCGGATTTCTTTGGTCAAAGGCAGTACACATGCCTAGTTTGGTTGGTCATTGTGCATGGTAGCCACACCGTGCTACTCCTAACTGAAGGTCGTTGTACTTGGTAGTTCAGAACCGATATTTCCATACCATTGTTTCCTATACTGACTGTTTGTGACTCGTGTTATGGTTGGTCAATGTTGACCACCCATATTGAAATCTTGTGGTCATGATCGGTGACATATGCCTAGTTTGGTTGTTTGGTGTGCATATTAGCTACACGGTGCCACTGCGTATTGAAGTTGTTTGTCCTTTCTAGTCAATACATAGGCTTCCCAAATGATTTTCTCTCCCTCTGACCATTTGTGACTCGTGTTATGAGTTGTCAATGTTGACCACACGTAGTGGACTTATTCGGTCGTAGTCAGTGACGTATGCACCATTTTGTTGGTCACTGTGCACGCTAGCCATACCGCGCCACTGCTTGTTGAAGGTCGCTGTACTTCCTAGTTGATAACTAGTGTTCCCATCCCATTGTTTTCCCCTCTGACCATTTGTGACTCGTGTTATGCGATCTCAACATTGACCACGTGAAGTGAAATTCTTTCATCATGGTCAGTGGCATATGCATACTTTGGGCGGTCACTGTGCATTGAAGCCACATTGTGCCACTACATATTGAAGATATTTGTACTTGCTAGTAGATAACTAGTATTCACAAACCATTACCTTCCACCCTGACCATTTGTAACTCGTGTTGTGAGTTGTCAAAGTTTACCACACTTAGTAACATTATTTGGTCATGGTCAGTGACATATGCCTACTTTGGTTGGTCATCGTGCATGGACCCCACACCGTGCAACAACGTATTGAAGCCCCTTTTGCTTGCTATGTGATACGTGTTGTTCCCAAACCATTGTTTCCCCATCTTCCCATTTGCGATTTGTATTATGAGTTGTCAACGTGGACCACACACAGAGGATTTCTTTGGTCAAAGGCAGTAAATATGCCTACTTTGGTCAGTCATTGTGCATGGTAGCCACACCGCGCTACTACTGACTGAAGGTCATTGTACTTGGTAGTTGAGAACCGATATTGTCACAGCATTATTTCCGCTCCTGACTGTTTGTGACTTTTGTTATGGTTGGTCAACGTTGACCACCCATATTGAAATTCTCTAGTCATGATGAGTGACATATGCCTAGTTTGATTGATTGGTGTGCATATTAGCCACACCGTGCCACTACGTATTGAAGTTCTTTGTCCGTTCTAGCCAATAAATGGGCTTCCCAATCCATTGTTTTCCCTTATGACCATTTGTGACTCGTGTGATGTGTTTTCAACGCTCACCACATGAAGTTAAATTTGATCGTGATGGTTAGTGACAGATGCATACTTTGGTTGGTCACTGTGCATCGAAGCCACATAGTGCCACTACATATTGAAGGTATTTGTACTTGCTTGTAGATAACTAGTATTCACAAACCATTACCTTCCACCCTGTCCATTTGTGACTCGTGTTGTGAGTTGTCAAAGTTTATCACACTTAATGACGTTACCTGGTCATGATCAGTGACATATGCCTACTTTGGTTGGTCATCGCGCATGGTCTCCACACCGTGCCACAACGTATTGAAGCCCCTTGTGCTTGCTATGTGATACTTGGTGTTCCAAAACCATTGTTTCCCCCTCTGACCATTTGTGACTCATATAATGAGTTGTCAACGTTGACCACACCTAGCGGATTTCTTTGGTCAAATGCAGTACATATGCCTAGTTTGGTCGGTCATCGTGCATGGTAGCCACAGCGTGCTACTCCTAACTGAAGGTCGTTGTACTTGGTAGTTCATAACCGATATTCCCATAGCATTGTTTCCTATAGTGACTGTTTGTTACTCGTGGTATGGTTGGTCAATGTTGACCACCCATATTGAAATCTTGTGGTAATGATCGGTGACATATGCCTAGTTTGGTTGTTTGGTGTGCATATAAGCCACACCGTGCCACTACGTATTGAAGTTGTTTGTCCTTTCTAGTCAATACATAGGCTTCCCAAATCATTTTTCTCTCCCTCTGACCATTTCTGACTCGTGTTATAAGTTGTCAATGTTTACCACACATAGTGGACTTATTCGATCGTAGTGAGTGACGTATGCATCCTTTGGTTGGTCGGTGTGCACGCTATCCATACCGTACCACTGCTAGTTGAAGGTATTTCTCCTTCCTAGTTGATAACTTATGTTCCCAATCCTTTGTTTTCCCCTCTGACCATTTGTGACTCGTGTTATGCGTTTTCAACGTTGACCACATGAAGTGAAATTCTTTTGTCATGTTCAGTGACATATGCATACTTTGGTTGGTCACTATGCATTGAAGCCACATTGTGCCACTACATATTGAAGGTATTTGTACTTGCTAGTAGATAAGTAGTATTCACAAACCATTGCCTTCCACCCTGACCATTTATGACTCGTGTTGTGAGTTGTCACAGTTTACAACAATTAGTGACATTATTTGGTCATGGTCAGTGACATATGCTTACTTCGGTTGGTCATTGTGCATGGTCCCCACACCATGCCACAACGTATTGTAGCCCCTTTTGCTTGCTATGTGATACGTGGTGTCCCCAAACCATTGTTTCCCCCCTCTGAGCATTTGTGACTCGTATTATGAGTTCTCAACGTTGAGCACACACAGCGGATTTCTTTGGTCAAAGGCAGTAGATATGCCTAATTTGGTCGGTCATTGTGCATGGTAGCCATACCGTGCTACTACTGACTGAAGGTCGTTGTACTTGGTAGTTGAATACCGATATTCCCATAGCATTGTTTCCTGTCCTCACCGTTTGTGACTCGAGTTATGATTGGTCAACGTTGACCACCCATGATGGAATTATGTGGTCATGATCACTGAAATATGCCTAGTTTGGTTGTTTGGTACGCATATTAGCCACACTGTGCCACTACGTATTGAACTAATTTGTCCTTTCTAGTCAATACATAGGCTTCTCCAACTATTGTCTATCCCTCTGACCATTTGTGACCCGTGTTATGAGTTGTCAATGTTGACCACACATAGTGGACTTATTCGGTCGTAGTGAGTGACGTATGCATCCTTTGGTTGGTCACTGTATACGCTAGCCATATGGTGCCCCTGCTTGTCAAAGGTCTTTGTACTTCCTAGTTCATAACTAGTGTTCCCAACCCATTGTTTTGCCCTCTGACCATTTGTGACTCGTGTTATGCGTTTTTGACGTTGACCACATGAAGTGAAATTCTTTCGTCATGGTCAGTGACATATGCATACTTTGGTTGGTCACTGTGCATTGAAGCCACATTGTGCCACTACATATTGAAGGTATTTGCACTTGCTAGTAGATAGCTAGTATTCACAAACCATCAATTTCCACCCTGACCATTTGTGACTCGTGTTATGCGTTTTTGACGTTGACCACATGAAGTGAAATTCTTTCGTCATGGTCAGTGACATATGCATACTTTGGTTGGTCACTGTGCATTGAAGCCACATTGTGCCACTACATATTGAAGGTATTTGCACTTGCTAGTAGATAGCTAGTATTCACAAACCATCAATTTCCACCCTGACCATTTGTGACTCGTGTTGTGAACTGTCAAAGTTTACCACACTTAGTGACATTACTTGGTCATGGTCAGTGACATATGCCTACTTTGGTTGGTTATCGTGCATGGTCTCCACACCGTGCCACAACGTATTGAAGCCCATTGTGCTTGCTATGAGATACTTGGTGTTCCCAAACCATTTCCCCCCTCTGACCATTTGTGACTTGTGTTATGAGTTGTCAACGTTGACCACACACAGCAGATTTCTTTGGTCAAAGGCAGTACATATGCCTACTTTGGTCGGTCATTGGGCATGGTAGCCACACCGTGCTACTACTGACTGAAGGTCGTTGTACTTGATAGTTGAGAACCGATATTCCCATAGCATTGTTTCCTATCATGATTGTTTGTGACTCGTGTTTTGGTTGGTCAACGTTGACCACCCATATTGAAATTATGTGGTCATGACCAGTGACATATGCCTAGTTTGATTGTTTGGTGTGCATATTAGCCATACCGTGCCACTACATATTGAAGTTCTTTGTCCTTTCTAGCCAATACATAGGCTTCCCAATCCATTGTTTTCCCCTCTAACCATTTGTGACTCGTGTTATGCGTTTTCAACGTTGACCACATGAAGCAAAAATTGTTCGTCATGGTTAGTGACATATGCATACTTTGGTTGGTCACTGTGCATTGAAGCCTCATTTTGCCACTACATATTGAAGGTATTTGTACTTGGTAGTAGATGACTAGTATTCACAAACCATTACCTTCCACCATGACCATTTGCGACTCGTGTTGTGAGTTGTCGATGTTTACCACATGTAGTGACATTATTTGGTCATGGTCAGTGACATATGCCTCCTTTGGTTGGTCATCGTGCATGGTCTCCACACCGTGCCCAACGTATTGAAGCCCCTTGTACTTGCTATGTGATACTTGGTGTTCCTAACCCAATGTTTCCCCCTCTTACCATTTGTGACTCGTATTATGAGTTGTCAATGTGGACCACACACAGTGGATTTCTTTGGTCAAAGGCAGTAAATATGCCTAATTCGGTAGGTCATTGTGCATGGTAGCCACACCGCGCTACTATTGACTGAAGGTTATTGTACTTGGTAGTTGAGAACCGATATTCTCATAGCATTGTTTCCCCTCCTGACCGTATGTGACTCGTGTTTTGGTTGGTCAACGCTGACCACCCATATTGAAATTATGTGGTCATGACCAGTGACATATGCCTAGTTTGGTTGTTTGGTGTACACATTAGCCACACCGTGCCTCTACGTATTGAAGTTATTTGTCGTTTCTAGTCAATACATAGGCTTCCCCAACCATTTTCTCTCCCTCTGACCATTTGTGACTCGTGGTATGAGTTGTCAATGTTGACCACACATAGTGGACTTATTCGGTCGTAGTCAGTGACGTATGCACCCTTTGGTTGGTCACAGTGCACGCTAGCCGTACCGTGCCAATGCTTGATGAAGGTGTTTGTACTTCCTAGTTGATAACTAGTGTTCCCAACCGATTGTTTTCCCCTCTGACCATTTGTGACTCGTGTTATGCGTTTTCAACGTTGACCACGTGAAGTTAAATTCTTTCGTCATGGTCAGTGACATATGCATACATTGGGTGGTCACCATGCATTGAAGCCACGTTGTGCCACTACATATTGAAGGTATTTGTACTTGCTAGTAGATAACTAGTATTCACAAACCATCACCTTTAACCGTGACCGTTTGTGACTCGTGTTGTGAGTTGTCAAAGTTTACCACACTTAGTGACATTATTTGGTCATGGTCAGTGACATATGCCTACTTCGGTTGGTCATCGTGCATGGTCTCCACACGGTGCCACAACGTATTGAAGCCCCTTGTGCTTGCTATGTGATACTTGGTGTTCCCAAACCATTGTTTTCCCCTCTGACCATTTGTGACTGGTATTATGAGTTGTCAACATGGACCACACACAGCGGATTTCTTTGGTCAAAGGCACTAAATATGCCTACTTTGGTCGGTCATTCTGCATGGTAGCCATACCGTGCTACTACTGACTAGAGGTTGTTGTACTTGGTAGATGAGAACCGATATTCCCATAGCATTCTTTCCTGTCCTGACCGTTTGTGACTCGTGTTATGGTTGGTCAATGTTGACCACCCATATTGATATTATGTGGTCATGATCAGTGACATATGCCTAGTTTGGTTGTTTGGTGTGCATATTAGCCACACCGTGCCACTACGTATTGAAGTTCTTTGTCCTTTCTAGTCAATACATAGGCTTCCCAAACCATTTTCTCTCCCTCTGACCATTTGTGACTCGTGTTATGAGTTGTCAATGTTGACCACACATAGTGGACTTATTNACATGGTAGCCACACCGTGCTACTACTGAATGAAGGTCGTTGTACTTGGTAGTTGAGAACCGATATTCCCATAGCATTGTTTCCTGTCCTGACCGTTTGTGACTCGTGTTATGGTTGGTCAATGTTGACCACCCATATTGATATTATGTGGTCATGATCAGTGACATATGCCTAGTTTGGTTGTTTGGTGTGCATATTAGCCACACCGTGCCACTACGTATTGAAGTTCTTTGTCCTTTCTAGTCAATACATAGGCTTCCCAAACCATTTTCTCTCCCTCTCACCATTTGTGACTCGTGGTATGAGTTGTCAATGTTGACGACACATAGTGGACTTATTCGGTTGTAGTCAGTGACGTATGCATGTTATGCAGAGATCCATCGCATCTCTGCCGAGGAGAAGATGGATCCGCAGAGGGACATCGCCGAGACACACAAGTCCGCGGGAAGGGGCGGCCGCGGCCAGGGATTCACGGAGAAGGATAAAGGGGAGACCGCGTAGTACCGGAGAACGCGCAAGGCATGCTGGCTCCCGCAATAAGATTGCGGTAGAGTGTGGGGTGGCGCGGAATCCAGTTGTGATGAAGAAAACAGGCGGGAAAGTTGTTACCAGGAAGCAAGAATTGACGATGATCTGTCAACGGCTGTTGGAAGGAATGGCTGCAAATAAGCCAAGACGGGCGGGAGAGCAGTGTGAGAATCTGCGGTGGGAAGAAAACATGGCCCGAGCCGCGGATAAGAGGGAGCATCGGACGTGCAGAACACATGACGGCAGAACCAAACGTCAAGAAGGAGCTCGACCAATGAGAGCTCATGGTGGGTAGCGGCCATCAAGGAGGAGACCTGGAGGACGCACCACGCGAAGACGAAGAGTCAAGGAAGAACACAAGACCGCGAGTGTCAATGCCGCGGACTAGATGAAGATGTAGTAGTAGAACAGGGAAAAATAGAAGTGAAGTGTGTGTGTGTCAAAGACGAGACCCGCGGTGCGTGTAGCACACCGCGCGGAGTCCAAAACAGGGAAAAGAGTGGTTGGAGGTGTCTGAGAGAGCTAGTTTGGTAGGTATAAAGTAGGGGTGTAGCGGATGAACGAGTGTCGATGACCAAAGATGCTTACCTTTTGTCTGATCTTTAGCAATTGAAGTTAATGCTAGCCCATTTCTCACTTATGAACTTGAGTGTCCTGGCTTGTCCAGGATCAGATTGCCAGATTCCGTCTCATTAATCCGCGCAAGTGATAGTCTGATACACATTCCCGCTTGGCCCTTCCAAGATCCGCAGCTGTTGGAGAAGCTATTGGTCTGCCCTCCGTGGAGGCCTTCTGCGGAGGCCAAAATACCTCCTCTCCGAGTGTGTGTGGGGTGAACTGCTCGACCCGCTCCCAATCCTGGGTCAAACAAGGACTCCGCTCAGGGCCATCACCATCAGGGAAAGCAAATTGGGTGAAGGGTGCGGCCGGCAACTCCGCGTCCTTGCGCACTGCCACGGAACGGGGTTCCGCAAGCTTAGGAGTCAGAGGCCACCAGCTGGGAGACTCTTGTCTTCGCAGGGAGCAAGCCGCGGAGCACTACCCATGAGCGGGACCGAGAGGGTATGAAGCATCTATAGAAGACCAGGAAAAGATCACGGAGGAGCAGCAAGCAAATGCTGCTCGAAACCGCAGAGCAGTAGACTCGCGGCGCACACCAGATGTGGAGTTAGAGAGCGCGGAAGCAAGTGAGTGCACGGCAAAGTTAGGGGTATCACTGTCATGGTGTGGTAAGCGAGGACAGTTCTTTGCTTCTTGCTAGCTGAACTGCACGAGCCTTCAGATTCGGTCATACATGTCGGCGGCTAGCTTCGTGCATCAAGACACGCGTAGGCGGCACCAGCCACACCAAGCTTCTGTACGCCATTTCTTGCCGCGGCATGCAGCCACGGAGGCGGGCAGTAGAGATACCTCACCCACACCCTCTTGCATGCGTGTCAGTTCATCGCCGGGTACGGACCCACTGGGACAGCACCGAAGAGTCACCAAGTGGCTAGAACAGCTACCCTGGCGGCGTAACATGAACACGCTGCAGGACCGCGTGGAGGTGGAAAGCGTACACAGCCAAGATGTGCACGAGACCCACGAGCTCCAAGTCAACAACTCTGTGGAGTACAGGTGGTTTTCCAATTTGCCACCGCCAGCAGACGGACTCTTGGAGACCAGGAGATCACTGGCATACCAGGGACGAGTCTACTAGCGGCGCGGTGGAGTGCCACAAGGAGCGGCATAAAAGGATTACCTACCGTCCGCGTCCCTAGCAGGGATGGAAACCGCTCCGCCCTTGTATGTATCCAGGGAGACAACCTGGGGGATTGTCCATCGACACTAACCACAGCTGGGATACCTGCCCACCGAATACCCACTTTCAGCAAAGGAAGAAAGGGGGTGAGGCTGCCACCGCACGGTGTACCAACCGAAGAGCTAGGCATGCCGCTTGCCATGCCGGAAGCGGAGCAGTAGCCCCACCCACCCACAGTGGAACAGGCGGCAGTGGATCAGGTGGCTGGGGTCGGACCACCCATTGGAATGGACAAAGTATCCATCCGGATGAATCCGCGGTTGACTGTCGGGAACACCCCAGCAACACCAAGCGCAATGGCAACGGCGAGCCACAACCCACAGCTCACTAGAAGGCAAGGAACACCGCAGAGGGAACAGAGAGGGGGAATGGTGTACCAACCCCTACTGGCTCCGCAGCCACCGCACACAACCGCGCAGCCCCTCACTGGGACCCAGCCTCAGCTCAATCACGGATGGCATGGGACTCCGCCTTACGCGGGGCATGCAACAATCTCCTCCACCACGACCCCGCCAGGTTGGATGATGATGGGCACATGGGCCACGCCCTCCGCAGTGGGAGTGACGTCGCAGGCCCCTATGATGCCGCAACAGCAACCGCCGGCCCCTATGATAGCATAATTGATGCTCGTGACGGTTAGACACCCAGCCTATCACCAGCAGCCGAAAGGTACCACGCCCGCTTGAATTGCGGTCCATCCAGCACTACCCACCAGCCAGATGCAGACGACAGCGCCCCACTTCACCTACCTTGCGCTCCCGCTAAATCTAGAGACCACCATGGTCCCTGCGGCATCTACCGCCACCCCACTCTACCACTCTGTAGTGTCACACCCTCTACGGCAGGGCTAGTGGCTGCCAGGACCGACGGCCCCTGCCGCACCAAGCACACAGACACCGCCCCTTGGGAATATCTTATACTCCGCATCCTACATAATGCCACCCATCCCTGCAACTCACTACCATACCCTTCCGGCAGCAGCTTCAACAAGAGGCTCCACACCAGCACCTTAGGTGCAGTCACAAACTAGCCATGTGGGTTATTCGGCGGCCTTTGCCTCATACCCGCTCCCCGCGGTGACGTCCATGGCCAACCAAAATACTGTGCCCCAGCTGCAATACGTACGCACACAACCGTCTAACATTTCGCGGTTAGAGATCTTCAGAGGGACTCCTGAAGAGGAGCCGTGGACATGGTTGAAGCAGATTACGATACATGCAAGCAATGGACGGATCCCACCAGATCTTTGTCTGGCCACCGCGGCGCTCCATCTTCAGGGCGCGGCAAAGGACTTGTAAAATGCATGAGCACCGTTCAACTCCTTTGATGATTTTGGAAACGCGCTTATCAAGCGCTTCAAGCCACTGACCAAGGAATAAGCACTCTGCAAAATTGAAAGGAAGTCATGCGGAAGGATACCAACATCTGAAGGTTTTTATATCAGTTCCTCACTTGGGCGTCAATCGCGAAGAACCCTCAAGGAGAAGGACTGCCGCTGTGGGTCCTCCTGCAAAATATCATCCGCATACTTCCCGATGAGATCAGCAGTCTGATGATCCCTGAGCGCTACCAGTCGGTGCAGGATGCGGTGTAGGACGCCACGGCCATTTCCACACGGCATCGGTTCACGCGGCAGCACCAGGGTGGAGATTCTCATACTCCAGCACCAGCAGCAGAGGCCTCCCAACCCAAGCTGAAGGCATGCTACACTTGCCAGAGCCTAGAGCACATCGCTCGAGACTGTCCACGAAAAAGGCAAGGTGTTCCGCAAATCGATCCCATGCAGCAGGACCCTATGGTACAGCAGTGGCAGTGGTATTATAATCAACAATGGCAAGATGAGCAGCCTCAGCAGCAGACACAAGTTGGGAGGCAGGCACCGGACCATCAAACCCAGGCTGCCCCGGGAGGGTAGGGCATTCTGCCCAACCCACAGGTACCCGTGAAATCTACGAGCGGAGCCCGCAACGTCAAGCTGGGGCTGCCGATGGCGGAGGACGAGACTATAGAGTTGCCTCCCACCACAGCGGAGACCATTCTCATTACACAAGCCCAAGAGTTAGGCTTGCGCGGATGGGATTTACATATGGCAGCCACTGTACACGGAGATATGCGGCGCAAGGCGAAGGCCGCGTAGGAATGCTTCCAAGAGGCAGTTGCCAATCGTACTGTCTTCCCAGGAAAACAGCGACACACAAAACCACCATCTGCAGTGGAAAGGCAACCTGCCTCACCTTTACCGGCACCAACAACAGCTCCAGCGGCCACAGAGGGAAGCACTGATCCCATCCAACGTCTGTTTACCACTCCCATCGTGGAGGTCAATTTCTTTGAGTTCCTCCGCATTCACCCAGAGATCGCACCGCGACTGAAGGAGGAGTTCTCCGGAGCCAACCAACGACTCCAAGCTGTGGGCATCTCTCTCAACTGTACTATGCCTACCCATGGCACACGGAACACCCGCCGTGCGGTACCCGACACTTCCCTAGCATTGAGTCTCGCAGAAGATGAGTGGGGATGGGCACCGCAACCCTTAGAACCCCCGCAACGGGATGACAACCACTACGAGGTCGCCTGCTGCATGGTTTGGATATGTGGGAGGAAGTTCCTAGCCATCATTGACATAGGAGCCACTCACACCACAGTGGCGTTCCGCATCCTGCTAATAGTCGGATGGACAGACCGCATCCTCCATACGCATCGTCTTTTAACCAACTCAACGGGCGGTGTGGACTATGGAGATGGGGAGGTTCATGGCCAACCCATGCAGGTGGGATCCCTTCATGAACCATTGAACGTCCAAGTCACGCACGCCAGGACGTATGACGTACTCTTGGACATGGATTACTTGGTACCGCAATGAGCCAACCTTCTTTTCTCCCTCTGCATCATGCAACTCAGCTTCGCCTCCCGGGAAGAAGCGTCTTGCCCAGTCACCATCGGCGAGAGGATGACGGTAACTGTAACCGGCGGCGAATCCTTCTCCCTCTCCGATGCTGCAACAGAGGACTCCTAGGCACGAGAAAACATATTGCCACATATTACACCCAATGTGCCAGACGCGGAACAGGTGAAGCACGCGACTGCTAAGAAATTGCGGAGGAGTCCACTGAGCCAGGGGTACAGACCAACCTCCTGGGATTGTGGCAGAGGGAACAACGAGTCCTAAGGGATTGACATCCATTCAAGGACGAGGAAGAGTTTTACCCACTCTGCGAAAAAGTGCCACCACCACCCCTGCGATGGGATCACATGGTCCACTCACGACTTTCTCCCGCACAAAAGCAGGATTTCTGCGACTTGTTGGACACATTTGCGCACATCTTCGCTGGGTCCAGAATTGATCTGGGGGCTGTGGAGGCCTTCCATGTCATCTCCACGGAAAACTCTGCGCCCACAAAACAGAAAGTGCGGTGCATTCTTCCACAGTAAGAGAACATTATCACAAACAGGCCCGCGGAGCTCAAGGCGCAAAGTGTGATTGTCCCTATCGTCTGTCCCTCGCGTGCCAACTTGGTCATCTTGGGGAAACCGGACAAGCCCAAGCGAGTTTGCGTTGACTTGCGCGACCTCAACTCTGTGACGGAGGAGGACGCGTATCCCATGCCACTAATCGTCGACATACAGGAACGCCAGCAGGGTCGCAGATAGTTCGCAAAACGTGATATAAAGGCTGCCTTTCACGCTGTTTCCTTCCACCCGGACTCCATTGCCAAGACTGCGTTTGTGACACCAAAAGGACTATATACGTTTACAAGAATGCCCTTTGGACTCCGCAACGCCAGCGCGACATTTCAGCGGGTCATGGACTCCACCCTCCGCGGAATCCCCAATGTCAGCTGTTACATTGACGACATCATGGTCGCGGCTCACACCTTCAGGGAACTGTTTTCCTCCCTGGCCGCTGTCTTCGCTGCCCTCCGCAGGGCCACCCTGAAGCTCAAGGCAGCCAAATCCTCTATCGGAGCCGCGGAAATGGAGTTTTTAGGTTTCGTGATGAGCGCGGATGGCAGCAAGACCGATCCAGAGAAGATCGCGGCAATATGAGAATGGCGTCAGCCCACTTCCGAGGGACAAGTCAATATCTTCTTGGGCTTCGTCTCATTCTACCGGAAGTTTGTCCATGACCACGCGCGTATCATCAAGCTGCTCTAGGAGTTGATGTACCACGACGTGCCGTTGGAATGGACGACAGCTTGCGCGGACGCATGGAAGGAAATCAAGCACCGCCTCGTTACTGCGCCCATGCTCGAGTTCCCCGACTTCAACCTCCCATTCTCCATCACCACCGACTGGTCGCGGGACGGGCTTGGGGCCATCCTCTCCCAGACAGTACGGGAACCCACACAGAAGGTGATTGCCTACGCCAGTTGTGCCCTCACTCAAGGGGAGCGGAAGTACCCTCCGGTGAAGGGCGAATGCTTAGCTGTCCTTTGGGCACTCAAATACTTCCGCAATTACATAAAGAATGGCAAGCCGTTCACGGTTTGCACAGACCATCAGGCACTTCAGTGGCTCCTAACTACTCAGAACCATGAGGGCATCCTAGCCAAGTGGGCACTCCTTCTCCATGGTTACAACATGAAGATCAAGTACCAGCCGGCACTTGCAAACTGTAACGCGGATGCCCTTAGCCGACTTCCGCGCACTGGCTGGCCAGACCATGACCAGGCACCGCTGAATAAAGCGCTGGCACCCCTAAATGATGCGGGACCTGTCCTAGATGTCGGGACACCACCTCCACCCACTGAAGCAGAATGGGAGGGAGTGGCGAGGGAATTCAATGAGGAGGAACATGAGATCGCCTTGCAACTCTTGAATGAGTTCGACCCCACCGCGGAGTGGACCGTCCCGAAGACCCTACCAGCCCTCTCGTATCTAGCCTACAGCTTGCTCGCAGGTTAAATCCTACCATCCGTGGTTGGACATTGGAGGAAATTGCACCCCACCTCCCCCCAAGACATGCAACCCTGCGAACCTCGCGACCGCCCGCTGCTCCACCACACACCTGTCTGTTTAGCGACTAGTACTCTCATGCTCCCGCCACACCACTCCTTGAGAACCGCCATTCCCTCAATCTGGTAGACTTCCTCCTTCACTCCCCTCATTCTGCAGAAAGTCTTCGCACCCTCTTCAATACTCACAACACCTCCCTTTCCCCTCTTGACATCCGACTCTCGTGCACGCGAGACAGTCTGACCGGCATCCTCTTGTTATCCCGCAGCATCATTCTCACTCACTGTAGTGTACGCGGTGCCGCTGCACGTGCCTCACGCACCTGCGCACCCGCGGCCCTCACCCACGGACCGCTCGCACCCTCCGATGTCCATGTGGCATGGAGTTACGCGTGGATATGTGGCCGCAAGTTCATGGCCATCGTGGACGCTAGCGCCACCCATACAACGATTGAGCTCCAGACGGTCCACTTGCTCCACGTGCAACACCTCATCCAACCCACTCCACTCCACTTCTCTATCTCCACCGGAGACAATGACGTACCTCTCGGATAAATCGCGGGCCTCCCCATGTAGGTGGCGAATGTACAGGCGGCACAAACCGTCCAGGTATGCGATGTCCGCACGTACGACATTCTGCTCGCGGCGGACTTGCTCGCGCCACGCCAAGCGGATACATTGATTAGTGCAGGCATCCTCAGTCTCATTTCCAGCTCCGGCATTCGATCATTCACCTCGCTCTTAACCCCGCATCGACCATCTCCGAGCACGGTCCTCTCCACTTTTGACTCAGCTCTCACCAGCGCCCGACTCACTCGGCGGATAATGCGCAGCTGGGCTCTCGCCCGCAAAACATCCGACATGACACGGAATCAAGGTACAGGGTCCGCGCTTTCGTCGCAAGGGGGGGGGGGG
>SZWC01011058.1:82150-92255 GCA_023375785.1 Penium margaritaceum | reverse complement strand
GGGGATACGGCGCACCAGGCGGTTTCGGGTAGTTTTGACAGAGCTGCTGCAAAGACTGCCGCAGCTGCTCCTCCACATCCCCACCCATTGCCTGCTGCTTCTGCAATCCTGGACCGAACGAGCCGGAAACGAGGGGAGAAGAGGTATGCAGGGATCCAGTTGCGGTGGCTGTCGGGAGCAGGTCGAGCCTCAGCCCTCGAGAAACGGCAGAGGGGAAGGCGTTGAGAGTGGTGGCGACGTGGGTGATGGACCACGTTAAAGAGCGAGCAGCCGCGACGGGGTCACTTCATTGAGGGCAAACGCAGGGGACCAATCAACGCTCGAACATATTACGGTCAAAATGCCCATTACCCCGTTTTGTAGCCCTTGACCCTCATATAACACGCTGTCAGAACAATTGCACCCATCCGCCCCTCCGTCGGAACTATAAACCCCATCTACCCCTCCGCTAGGACGATAAGCCTCATCCGTCCCTCCACCAGAACGATAACCCTCATCCACCCCTCCATTGGAATGATAAGCCTCATTCGCCCTTGCCCTAGAACAAGGAGCCCCATATACCCCTCGATTGGCATTCCACGTCGAACCGTCCAAAATTGCGAAGAAATAAGCCTAATGTACCCAAGTTTTTTTTTGTTTTTTTCCTTACTGTGACCTCTCGGCTCACGTCCATTGCCTTGCAGATCCCTGAGGAGGCAGTGAGTACGAGAGACTAGGGGAGCAGACGCGAGTCCGGCAGCTGGCGAGCAGCCTCAGGACACACTCGCGTCGTTGCTACTCCCTTCTTCGAGAGCACACATTTGTCCTCGAGACAATCTACTTTCATGCTTATTTGTTTATGACCTGCAATAGCTTGGTGACCTATTTTAGTCTTGCTTGTGAGTTCATGTTAGTTTATACAAGCACAGAGTGTGTCCAAACTGTGTTTGTGGACAGATTGTGACATGGGGCAAGTTTGCTCATAAATTATTTTTTAGAGAGTGCCGGCGAGCTCTCTCTCTCGCCGATCAACAAGTGGACTCGATTAGCAAGTACCACCTCGTAGTTTTTTGTCACTCCTCTCCTCACTCGCGTTTCTGACACTCCCGCCCTCCACACACATCCGTTTTGAGCACCGTTAGTTGCATTCTGACCACTCTCATGCTGCACACATTCACGTGAGGGATAGGTGGAAGGCTGTTACTGTTTTGGTATCAGAGCACGACGAGCCAAGCTCGTCGTGCTGCGCTTGGGAAGCGCACCGAGATCCTAGGGAGGGGGGGACCCGCCAAGCCGCAGTCGCAGCCGCTGCGGCGCGAACCAGCAGCGGCACTGGCAGCCGCGAGGAGCAGCAGCTGCAGGGGCGGCCGTGCGGAGCGGCAGCTACAGCGACAACGAGGCGCAGCAGCGAAAGGCGGCGGCGGCAGCGGCAGCCAGCCATTGTAGTGGCGGACGGCAGCCGCGGCGTCGGCTATCCCGCTATGTGCAGCAGCGAGTGACGGCTGCTGCAGGCGGCAGCCATAGTGGCAGCTGCTCAGCCGCAACAGTGCTGGCAGCTGCACAGAGCAGCAGCTGCCACACCAGCAGTGTGCAGCAGTAGGCGGGGGCAGCAGCCAGCGCCTGCAGCACCGGGCAGCAGATGCAGCAACGACTGCTTGCCCGCCATAGTTCCGGCTCTGCGCGACACAGCAACATCAGCGTGTGTGGCGGCCGCGGCAGCTTCGGCATTGGCAGTAGCATCGTGCGTAGCAGCCGACCCCCAGGTGGCTTGAGACCACCGTCATTTAAGAGCTGTGAGTGCAACAATGGCAGCAGCAGCAACAGCCGTCAAGAGCACCTTTCGGCCATCGGTCTCTCTTGGTATTCCCCTCCCCCTGCTGGCTGGGATCCCCTCTACTCCTAGGTTGGGTGGGGGTGGTTCAAGTACACGCGGAAGACCCCTCCCAGATTTCCCATGCCCACTGGGGCGGGGGAATTGCTGCCAAAAAAATTTCGGTAGCGTGTGGGGGGTTTATCAACAGTTCTCGGGCTGAAAAAGGCCCCGACACAGATCCCACGCCCACTGGGGCAAGGTAAATGCTGCCGAAGTTTTTTTGGCAGCATTGACCACCCAAGGACAGAGATAGAGATAGCAGCCACCATTCACAATGCCGAAGGACACACCTTCTGGAGTCAGCAATGCCAGCTCCACCATGGACGCTAGTGTTGCTGCCTCAGGCGTGGCTGGCGCCACAGCAAGCACGACGTTGGACACATCCCCGTCTAGTCCCAACTCACTGGCACGTGGCCTGCGCGAGCTGCGCGAGAAGCACACGCAGCAGGCTGAGCAGACGGCCAAACACATAGCGGATCTGTTCAAGTTAGTTCGGGACACAGTCCAGCAGCAGCAGCAGCTTCAACAACAACAGCCGCAGCAGCCGCAACAACAGGAGCGTGAGCAGAGGTTGCTACGCGATGCATTGCGCAAAGGCAAGTTGACAATCGAGAGTGCAGTTGCAGCCGACGTCGATGCAGCTCTAGGAGCGTTTGATTCTGAGCCGTCAGACAACCTGCCAGAGTCAGATACTGACACCAGAGACGAGGAAGGGATACTGCGCCTTCGCCTTGCACAGTTGGAAAAATGGCGTCTGACCCGCTCAGCGCGCAAAGCAACACCGATCGGTGAAGCAGGTTCAAGCGACACCAGCAGGCCTAACCCAGACCCAGCCTCCTTGGAAGACCTATTTCTCCGCACAAGCTTGGGGCTAAGGGAAGATCCCCTGTCTCCACCGCTCAAGCAAGCTGCCCCAGCGGCTTTGCCGACAGCGAAGCCCCCCAAGTGGTTCGAGATCGACCCTCCCGCCTACCGGTTAGAGGAAAGCTATAGCACCTGGGAGCCGTGGTTTCGCATGTGGGCAGTGAGAGAGGGGGTGTACCCGTAATACACCAGTCAGTATCAAGCCACTCACCCCCAACAAACGTCGACTATCGCTCGCGCCGCCTACGGTCTCCTCAAAGCAGTCCTAGAGGAGTACACTCTTGACTTCGAACCCTACCTTGGTGACCCACGCACCGGTGCAGGAGCTGATCCACGCGGCGCATGGAAGTTGGCAACTACCCTCTTTGAAGGCGTGACTATGGCAACAACATCACAGCAGCTCTCGGACTTCAACTCCTTGCGTCAGGGTGTACACAAGACACCGGCTGACTACTAGCGGCGGGCGATGCGGCTGTACAGGACCCTAGGAAAGCGTGGGTTTGGATAACTCATGGCATTCAAAAGTGTCAAGGTCGGTGTTGGACGCGAGTACGCGAAGGCCTTTGACAACTTTAGCCTGAAGAGCCTTGAGGAGATGGCCAACAGAGGCGTGCTGCTGTCATGGACCACTGAGCACTTCCTACACGTGGCAGGAGTTGGAGCTGCAAATGATGCTCGCCATGGTGCGTCAGTCGCAGCTGTCGTCAAAGTCCATGCAACGCGGATTGTTCCCCCTTCCTCTCATCAGTCATCGCAGTTGACGGCAACAGCCGCAGCAGCAACTGGCACAGCCGCTGCCGCTCAGGGGAGGAAAGGGAGAAACAACAGGAGTGGTGGCAAGGATCCCAAGGATGGCAAGGAGACTCCAAAGCTCACCCGGGAGAGACAGTGGGAATGCTACAACTGCGGGGGAGCGCACCGCTACACGGAGTGCAAGCTCCCCAAAAACTGGACGAAGATCGCGCAGGGTCTGCAGCAAGCGTTCGAGCAGCGTGAACGCGCCTCCGCACACTCCACAGCGGCGACTGACCTGCACTCTCCATCAGCAACAGAGGACACCAGAGACCTGTCACCCCTGGAGTAGTAGCTCGCAACGCAGGCCCGCAACATTGCCGAGCTCCTTCAGCTTCTTCGGCTCACCACTCAGGGAGGTGCGAGGACATTCACTGCACCGAGAGGTCCCACTGTTGAGTCTGTTTCCTTCGTGACGTGCAGTCAGGATGGTGGCGGTGGGGCACAGTGCACTATTGAGTCAGTGGAGTCGTTTGTCGGACGTGATGATGTTGAACTGTCCATTGTTGACTCAGGTCGCGACGACCTGTCATGGCTTGATGAGTCACATGTATGTGTCGCCCGCGCAGCTCAGCAGTCATCTGCTGAGCAATCTGTGTATACTGCTTATACTGTTGGAAGTTGTTCCGTCACTTCGCTAGAGCGTGTAACGTATGCCACTTGGATCTTGGATTCAAATGCCACCCATCACATGACATGTCGTCGACGTGATTGTGTGGTGCTTGGTCCTGTTCGCTCTGTGAGGTCTGTGCGCACAGCTGCTCGACATGAGGTTCCTGTTCAGGGTGGGGGTGTAGTGCAATTCCATGGACATTCAGGGTCGTTTTATGTCTCCAACGTGCTTCATGTGCCCGATCTTGAACTCAGTTTGCTGTCTGGACGTGCTTGCACACGGACGGGTCTCAGCGTCGCATTTGCTGGTGAGGATGCCACTATCTCTGTGTGTGATACTGCTGAAGTTGTGCTCCATGACAAGGCAGTTGGAGACTTGTACCATGTCTCCGCCTGCCTCGTGTCTGTCCCCATATCCACATCCCCTGCCGCACGCATGTTCGTTACCGGCACGCTTTCGCCTGAGCACCAGCGTCCATTGCACAGATACTTGTGCCATGTCCACCTGGATGGGGTCGATCGTCTGATTCAAACATAGCCTACACTAGGTCTTGACACATCATCCTTTGAGGCACCGCCCAAAACCGATTGCCTGCAGTGTGTCCAAGGCAAAATGCACCGCGCCACGTACCCCCTGTCTGACTCCCGGGCCCTCAAGCCCCTCGAGTTAGTTCACTCTTATCTCCTAGGACCCGTTCCTGTGGAGTTCGAGGATGACAGAGGGCGCTATTTCCTAACAATCACAGACGATTTCAACCGCATGCGATGGGTTTTCAGCCTGCGCCTAAAAAGCGATCCTGCCCTCACTATGCGTACGCGGCTTGTCATGGCTGAGCGACAGTCCGGTCATACACTCCAGACCTTCCGCTCTGATCGGGGCGGTGAATTCATGGAGGACCTTGACCGGTATTTTGTCGCAGTGGGAGTGTTTCACCTCTCCGCCACTGCCACGCCTCAGCAAAATGGTGTGTTAGAGCGTTGGAACCGCACCATGGAGGATGAAGTTTGCTCCATGCGGGTGGACAACGGCATGCCAGAAGCCTTCGCCTTTGAGGGCATGGCCTACATGACATGGGTATGCAACCGCATCCCTCACGGCCCTCTCCCAAACACACACACCCCATACCAACTGTGGTACGGATGTCGCGCCGATCTTCGTCTTGCGCATGTGTGGGGGTCTCTTGTTTGCTTCTGGTTCACACCAGAACAACAGGGGTCCAAATTTTCCCCTCGAGGCCGCGTCTGTGTGTTTGTTCGCGTGGCCTCACGCTCCAAGGCCTTGCGATTCTTGGACCCCAGTCGACGGCGCATTGTAGAGTCTCGGGACGCGCTGTTCTTTGAGCATCTCTCCTTCTGAGACCTGCCCGCCAGTGGTACTCCACAGTCGCATTCCCCTGGGTGTGCTACGGTCCCTCACGCAAGGGGGGTGGACTGACTGGTGATGATGGCCCAGTCACCCTTGGCGCTCCTGGTCCGTCCCACTCACCGGCTGACTCTCGTGAGTTGTCTACCTCGCTTGCGTCATCTACCTTGCGAGTGGCGTCTACACCGCCTGCGTTGGCTGTGTCGACCGTCCTGTCTACGTCACCCGTTCTGCCTACATCACCTGTTGCGTCACCACGGCTGCCTGTGTCACCCACGCCCACATCACTAGTAGAGCCACCGGCGTCGCTTGCATCATCTACATCACCTGCGCAGTTTGGGTCGCCGGTCGAGGCGCCGGTGTCATCCCCGTCCACTATATCCCCTGTCAACGCATCGTCACCACCTGACACATCGCCAGTTTCGACATCTCATGCGTGTCCACCGTGTGCTCAAGTGTCACCGCCACCAGAGCCCTACCGACGTGGTGAGGGCGGGCGGCTTCACCCGCGTCCTGCTCGGAGCATGCATAGTGGGGACCCCGGCATGAGGGCCTTAGGCCTCAGCGCGCAGGGCCTCACTGAAGTTCACCCGGGCTGTGCTACAGGTCTCGTGTTCCTTGTCCATGAGACCGAGTTGCAACTGACTCTGCACGGTCCACTGTCAATGTTGGTCCCTCGTCCGCGGCCTATGCCCTGGCCATGCGTAGTGGAGTCACTACAGCCCTAGACCCTAGTGGGATGGGTGTGACGCCAGACCCCAGCACGTTGTACCAGGAGTTGGCCGGTCCCGATGCAGCACTCTGGCGCGAAGCGTGTGAGGCTCAGCTGGCTGCCCTCATTGAACATGGGGTTTACGAGGTTGTAGACCTGCCGCGTGGACGCAAGGCTATTCAGGCCAAGTGGGTCTTGTGCAAGAAACTTAAGCCCGACAACTCAGTTGAACGCTACAAGGCACGACTG
Source organism: Penium margaritaceum (assembly GCA_023375785.1). Taxonomy (NCBI): domain Eukaryota; kingdom Viridiplantae; phylum Streptophyta; class Zygnematophyceae; order Desmidiales; family Peniaceae; genus Penium; species Penium margaritaceum. The sequence goes on along the minus strand of SZWC01011058.1, from coordinate 85,811 downwards.
ACTGCAAAGAGATTCTCTCAGGTGGAAGGAATCGACTTCACTGAGACTTTCGCACCAATTCGCCGCATGACCACAGCCCTGGGTATGCTGTCACAAGTGGCCCAGCACGAATGGGAGCTCCACCAGATGGACGTTAGCAACGCGTTCTTACATGGGAAACTAGACGAGGAGATTTACATGGTCCAGCCCCCGGGCTTTGAGGACGGCAGTGGACATGTGTACTGGCTGCGAAAGGCCCTGTATGGCCTGAAGCAGTCACCTCGGTGTTGGAACAAAGAAATCAGCAGCACACTCCTGAGAGCTGGCTATGTCCAGAGTACGGCGGACCCGTCGCTCTTCTTCTCACAGGCTCCTGAGCCGCTCACGGCCAACCTGGTTTACGTCGACAACCTTCTGATCGCTTCACCCAATCTGAAGGCTGTCGAAGCAACCAAGGGTGTGCTGCGTTCGACATACAAAATGAAAGACCTGGGAGAGGCCACAATGTTTTTGGGCATGCAGATTGTGCAAGATCGTGCTCGGCGGACGCTTCTGGTCCATCAAGAGCGGTACGCTCTCACACTTGGGTAGCGTTTCGCCAAGCTGCTTAGCACGGTATGCACAGCATCAACCCCGATCACCCCTGATGGACAAGACGCTCTGAAGGTTGACGATCCAGCAAAGCTGGGGGTGCCAGTCGATGTGACCTTGTACTTGCGCGTCATTGGCTCGCTCATGTACTGGGCCACGACGGCACGCCCGGACATCGCCTTCACTGTTAACCTGCTTGCACAGTTTTCACAAGCACCGCGCATGCGGGTTCTTGAGGCTGCCATTCGATGCGTGCGGTATGTTGTGTTCACCGCCCGTGTTGGCCTTCACTACCGAGAGCAGGCCTCTGTGGTCCTCGACGGATACACGGACAGTGACTGGGCATGGAGTCCGGACGGCAAGAGTCGCACCGGTCACATCTTCCTCATTGGAGGAACTGTCGTCTCGTGGCGTATTGGGAAACAGGGGTGCATAGCTCGCAGTATTGCTGAGGCTGAGTATGTAGCTCTGGGCGCAGGCGCCACCGAGAGTGTGTGGCTGGTGCGTCTGTTGCGTGAGCTACGTTGGTCCATGCCCCCTGTTGTGCTACGATGTGATAATGAGAGCGCAATGGCTATTGTCGAGAACTCCAGTGTGTTCCATGCGCGCACCAAGCACATAAATGTTGAGTATCACTACATCCGAAATCTGGTGGATCGCGGTGAGATTCAGGTCGTGTGGGTTGGCATCGACTCGCAGCGTGCTGATTTTCTAACAAAGGCCATAAGCCATACGAAGTTCCTCGCGGCTCCTCGTTCTGTGGGATTGCACTGTGGACGGACCTCTACCCTTCTACTGTATCTGTTGTCTCTTTCTTGTCGTTACCTTGTGTCGTTGCTTGTATCAGTGCCGTCGTACTTGTGGACCTGTTTGCCGTGTGGTCATGGGGAAGTGTTGTTGTTGTCCTTACTGTGACCTCTCGGCTCACGTCCATTGCCTTGCAGATCCTTGAGGAGGCAGAGAGTATGGGGGCCTGGGGGAGCGGACGCGAGTCCGGCAGCTGGCGAGCAGCCTCAGGAAACACTCGCGTCATTGCTACTCCCCTCTTGGAGAACACACATTTGTCCTCGAGACAATCCACTGTCATGCTTATTTGTTTGTGAACTGCAATACCTTGGTGACCTATTTTAGTCTTGCTTGTGAGTTAGTGTTAGTTTAGACAGGCACAAAGCATTTCCAAACTCTGTTTGTGGACAGGTTGTGACAAGGGGCATCACCCATGACTTGTTTTTTAGCGAGTGCAGGCGAGCTCTCTCTCGTCGGCCAAGAGGTGGACTCGATTAGCGAGTACCACCTCATAGTTTTTTGTCACTCCTCTCCTCACTCGCGTTTCTGACACTCCCGCCCTCCACACACATCCGTTTTGAGCACCGTCAGTTGCATTCTGACCACACTCTCATGTTGCACACATTCACGTGAGGGATAGGTGGAAGGCTGTTACTGTTTGGTTTATGTTGCAATGCAACCCGACCATCTGAAAAAAAAACTTACCCTAGACACCTTTTGCCAAACCTAAATGTCTCGCTCTGCGTCGAGGGTCGGCGTGGTACCCAAGTGTTGGTGTGTGTGGCTTCCACCCGTCACGAGCAACGGCTAGGAGAGCAGTGGTACAAGAGAGTGCGACAACATGGTCCCCGATGCGGACCCTGGAGGCACCGGTGCGTTGGCAGGTGGTGGACCACCCACTCAGAGCTGACCGCCGACTGCCCTGGCGTCGTGGATGCTGTCTCAAACCTCCTCCAATTTTTCTACAGCCCATGCTTGATGCGGACACAGCTGGCACCAAAGCATCGACGAGTGGTGGCTCCATCCACCAGCAGCTGCCAGAGAGCTGCCACGACGCCGTGGGTGCTTGTCGGGGTGCTTTGTAGTTTTTCTGCATGCGCTAGAGTTTTCCCAGTGGACTGGCTCTTGAGCCCGATTTGCATGTTTTGCATTGTCTGTCCACCGATCGGTGCCAGACTTATGCGTGTGACCAGTCGTGGCGTCAGGGTCAAGATTCTGCATCTCTAGGTTCAAACGGCGTAGCGTTATGATTTGTTTGCGCAGAGTTACGGCCCAAACAGTGTTTTTAGGCCGGTTTTAGGACAGACCTCACACTGCCGCGTGGGACACCCGTTGTGCACCGCGGCAGGTATTTATGCTGTGGACTTGTCATTTCTTATCTCTCTCTGTAATTGTATTCAGATTTTAGCTTCTTGACACTCTGTGCGTGTCCCTACCCAGACTCTTGAAGTTTTGCCTCTGACTTGTGACCGTTGTCACACACTGACCTAGCATTGATGCCTAGTGTCGCGCCAAGTGGTGAGGAAGGTTCCTAGAAGCTTCTCATGGTATGAGAGCAAATGAGCCACAGCTCGTTGTGCTGTGCAGCAGAGACGCGGCAGCAGTAGGAGTAGCGAGTGGCAACAGCGCCAGCCACCCATAGTAGTAGCAGCAGATCTTGGAGGGACCCACCACGACTACGTTGCAGTGAAGCGATGGAGGCATCGGAGATACAGGTGGTAGCTGCAAGAAACTGCATCAGTAGTAGCAACAACGGTGGGAAGCACCTGTTGCGGGAGCAACTACGGGTAGCAGCCACTACAACAGCAGCACCGGGTGGCAGCAGCACCCGTGTCTGGTCATCGGTGTGTACACACACAAAAGAAAGGGGAAGAAGCAGCTCGTAGCAGTAGCAGCGGCTGCGAGCAGTAGCAGCCGTAAGCTGCACCAACCATAGCAACAGCAGGCAGTAACTACAGAATCAGCCATAGCAGCGGCGACGGGCAGCAGCCGCACTAGCAACGGCGGAAGCAGGCGCCTACAGCAGCAGCGGTGGTGAGCAGCAGCCGTAGCAGCAACACTAGCAACCGTAGTGGCGGCAAGCAGCTGTAGCAGCATTCGTAGCAGCAACAGCACTCGCACCAGCAGCAGCAGCAAGCAGCACCCACAGTAGCAACCAGCAGCCGCAGGCAGCAGCCACAGCAGTAGCAGCAGCACCAGCTGTTGCTGCAGCAATCGCAGCAGCAGTTGCTACAGTAGCTGTTGCTGTCGGGCCTGAGGGGGACCCTACGCGAGGGACTCCGCCCGGGGGTGGGGGGGGGGGGTC
>SZWC01011058.1:63862-78250 GCA_023375785.1 Penium margaritaceum | reverse complement strand
AAATTGAGTATTGGCTGGCAGAAACTGGGCACATGCAAATTGAGTATTGGCTGGCAGAAACTGGGCACATGCAAATTGAGTATTGGCTGGCAGAAACTGGGCTGATGCATTGACATTAAACAATGGTTGCCATAAACAGAGCACAAGACATGATTGCACAACCCATTATTGCAGCAATGTGAACATACTTGCAGTGCCTGTCGTTGATGACGTCGCAGCAGCATCGCTGCGGCTCTGTGAAGTAGAGGTAAATGCTGCTGCTGCAGCTGTTGCTGCGGACACTTCCAAAACAGCTACGGCTGCCTGCTCCTCCTCGCGGCGTTGCTGCACCTTCACGTTGTACGGGCACAAAATATCAAGGACTTTCAGCTGCAATTGTGCGGAGTTGCTGATGCCAAGCTTGGGGTGGATGCGCTTGTAGAAGCGCAGCCGGAACCTCGGGTCAACTGCTGTAGCCAAGACATGCCGCTTGGAGCAAACTTTCACGTACTTGTCAAGCTTGATGATGACAGCTACAATGCCGTCCTTCAGCTCGAGCAAGAGCTGTTCCTTGCAGTCGAGTCTCCCGGCATTACCGCGGCGCTTCGCCTTCTTCTCAGCAGCTAACGCCTTCACGAGCCAGCTCTGCATCTTGTCAAGCAGAGACGCGTAGAACGGAATGACCAACGACAGCGTGGGGTACGAAGAGCCAGAGATATCGTCGGTGAAGCTCTTGAAGGGCTTCAAGATCACGGTCACTTGGCCGATGAGTTCCCAGTCGTCGTAGGAGGGGCGCAACGCAGCACTGTCACGCCCAAACTCCGTTAGCCATGTCTCCAAGACGTCTTTGAAGCCGATGACGCGCTCGCACATGTCGAGTGCGCTGTTCCAGCGCATCTCCGTGTCCAAGTGCAGCGAGAGGTATTTCTGGCCAGCGTCCTTCATGGCCTCCTCCAGCGAATCCTCCCTCGTTGGAGTTCACGTCACAAATACCGCAATGGAGCGGACCTGCTGCAGAATGGAGGAGATGCGGGGTTGCTTGAGGAGGTCACCGTCTGCGAGGTTGATGACATGTCCAAGGCACCGAATGTGCCCCGCCTTTGTGAAGGCGTCGTTGTTGGGTATGAGGTGCGCATCAATCATGGAGTCATTCATGGACTCGTTGTCCACAGTGAGGCAAAATGCATGCTCCCACAGGCCACATTGCTGTAGTGCCGTCAGCAACATGTTGTAGAGGTTCTCGGCTGTGGCACCACCAGCAATGCAAGGGAAGGCCAGCGCAATGCTCCGCACCTTGTAGTTCATGTCGATCCAATGGCCCGTCAGTCCGAGGTACTTTGTGTTGTTGATAGCCTTCCAACCGTCGGTGGTGAAGCTTATGGCGCTTGTCACGGCGGCGAGCAACGCCTTGATGCGTGCGCGGTATGCGGGGGTTGCCACCTTGATGAGTCGTGCGACTGTCATCCTTTCGGGAAGTGTTGCAGCTAGATTTGCGTGTGCGAAGGCCTTCGCCAGCCAGAAGGAGTCCATGGAGGCGAACGACGTGTTTTTGTCGACCACATGCTTCCAGATGCATACAAGAAAGTACTTCTTCTTGAAGACGAGGCTAACACCAATGGCACCACGCGCAACAGGAGCATTCTCGGGATTAGCGGCTGCGACATCGGCCTCGGCGTTGGCAATCGCACAGCGCACATCCTCTAGTTTCGCGGCCGCGACTATGGCTTTCAGCTGCGCGTGGCGTTCTTTGTGCACCTTGCGCAGGTGCTTCCACATGGCGGAGGTGGCACCATCTTTGCAGGAGATGGTGACAGGCTTGTCCGAGTGTTTGGTACACAGCAGGCACATGGCGCGTGCAAGAATCCCGCCAAGCTTCTTGAAACTGCCCCACATGACGGAGTCACGCTGCTTCCGCTTGTCACCGAGCTCGCCATCCTCAAATGCATCCTCGTCGTCGGATTCTACTGGTTCTTCATCGCGTGGAGGGAGCTCTCCGGGAGAGGGGTCGGTTGCAGGATTGTCGGCCATGGTGAATTGCGGGGTCTCGCTCTCAGCCTACCAGCGACGACGGATCCTTTTTACTTGCTCCAACAACGACGACAAGGACATTAGGGTGTGTCACAATCGGCGACGGGGGGGGGGGGACATCAGACGAGGAGTTTCCCAGGCCGCCCAGGTTTATGGCGGAAACGTGCGCGGCTCGGGAACCAAGGCGCCTCGGTCGCGAGGGCTAATGTCGTTCACATATTCCGATGTTTGAACCGTCGGACACTCTAGACGTGTTGGATGCACGCGGAATCTAAACCTAGCCCAAGGGCCATTCATGTTACCACGTGGTTGGTCCCAGTTTCACAGGTCAAAAAGACCACTTCATCTGGCCAATCGTGGACTCTCTGACATGGTGTCATAGCCATGGGAGGCTGTGACACCATGACATGTGGCGCACTCAACGGACAAAGTGCGATAGCGGAGCAAACTTTCCGGGAGCCGACAATCCGGTGGCTTGCTTTCCGCCGCACTCCCGTCGGCGGAGAAGTCCGCACCAACGGGGATTTGACCCCAATCTGCCGCGAACCCCTTCCCCCTCCCCGTGGATTCGCCACAGGATTCGGGAATCCCCAAACAGGACCCGCGTCTGGATCCGGATTCGTGAATCCGAATCCAGATTTGGGATTCGTGAACCGGGTTCACGAATCCGTGGATTCGTGTGCAGGCTTACGTGTGCGACATGGAGGATGCAGAGTGAGCTATAGACCTCTGATACCTCGCTGTCCTGACCGGTGTCGCTGACACCACGGTGGTTCCAGCCGAGTACACAGCTACTCTTGTCAGAGCTATAGTTCCTGTACCCAAGCACCTATGCTCCACGGTCGACGAGTAGGAGACAGTGGTGGCTCGAGCTGAGGCGCACGTGCAGAGTCTCATGGTCAAGCTCCGGGAGGCCAGCAGCCGCTGTTGCACCATGGATGTTCGAGTACGACGGGCTGTCAAGGAGTGTGTGGAGGATGTATACCAGCATCTCAAAGCAGCTGAGTGGTCTCTACAGGATGCACGTGTGGGACAGGCGGACCTCCAGCAGCAGGTGGATGATGGGCTGCACACCTTCGCTGCAGATGCAGCCATACCTACACATGCCGACGTCCGACCAGCAGCTGACGGCAGAGCGACAGGTGTGTCACGAGCAGCAGGTGCCTTCCCAGCAGTCGTTCCTATAGCCCCAGACAACATTTTTGGCGACTCATTGTCTTGCGCTCCCGCTCTACCAGCACCTCGTGGCCCGGCGGTACTTCAGTCGACGACTAACGTAGAGGACATCAACTTGTGCGACGAGCAGGTGTAGCTTCACTCCTTCCTACGGGATGAGACCACGAGGCTATAGGAGGATCTGGCTTGTGTCGACGCGCACGCTATCAAGGTCCAGCATCAGGTTCGTTCCTCAACTGACCGTCTACATGCCGCAGATGCAACCGGTCGGTCGGCTACCGCGTCAGAGCTTGTCGAGCTCCACATGCGCCTCGATGCTGCGGAGGCCGCGAGGCAATATGCAGCTGAGCAGTTGGAGGCCATACAGTAGGTGATTGTTTTGGAGGAGGCCCTTAGCGCTGCACCAGTTACATCAACAAGTGACGACTACAATAGTGACGACGATGGCAGCGACGACGACGACGACAATGACGACGCCGCTCCGGGGTGAGGCTCTGTGCGAGCACATCCCACTAACATCATCGTCACCCTTGCTATTGTTGTGCAAGGGTATGTGGCCATGGGGGAGCCGTGCTCCCTCCTCATGGATTGTGTTGGGAGCAGCCATCAGCTTTGCTCGTTTTGTCAGCCTCTGCAGCCCAGGGGGAGTGTTGGTGTGTGGGCTTTGGCCTGACACCCTTTGAGGACAGCGAGATTACTTGGGGTGTGGCACGATGCTATGGTTGAGGTTATGCTCGTCCAAACCTACGCACGTGGTGAGTTCTACCGGTGTGATGTGGAGACCCATTGCCTACATGTGTCATGTATGATCTGTGCATGATGTGGTTGAGACCCGGATACCCGGAGACATTTTCCGAGGTCACGAGGAGATCTTATTTCTCTGTCTCTCTTGCATCATGTTTGACACATAGGTGTGTCTGATTGACTTCGTGCATGGTCGAGACCCGGGCATTTGGTGGGATGCACCATTGTCACAAGGAGACCCTGTGCTGTGGTATGCTTGATCACTACTCGCTGTGATTGGTTTCCTGAGCCATCATCTCTTGCCTTCGCTCAAACATTGTTATGTTGACAGTTGTGTCAGCTAGGGGGAGTGTTGGTGTGTGTGGCTTCCACCCATCATGAGTGACAGCCAGGAGAGCAGTGGTACAGGAGAGCGCGACGATATGGCCTCCGATGCGGACCCCGGAGGCACCGGTGCGTTGGCAGGTGGTGGACCACCCACTCGGAGCTGACCGACGACTGCCCTGGCATTGTGGATGCAGTCTCAGACCTCCTGCAGTTTTTCTGCAGCTTATGCTTGATGCTGACGCAGCTGGCGCCGGAGCATCGACGAGTGGTGGCTCCATCCATCCGCAACTGCCAAAGAGCTGCCACGACGCCCTTGGTGCTTGCCGGGGTTATACCCAAGGTTTATGTTGTGACGCAACCCGACCATCGGAATGAAACCTTATCCTAGACACCTTTTGCTGAACCTAAATGCCTCACTCTGCGCCGAGGCTCGGCATGGTACCCTAGATACCTGCACCTCCCTTCTTTGGTGTGCGGATGGCTGCACATGACGAGTGATGCTATTCAAATACGCAAAGCGGTACATAGTATAGTCATTCTGTTTGCCCTATCAAATCCATACGTATGCTTTGCACAGACAACGATTTTGATCGCAGTCAATTTCCTCCTCCCTCGCCTACTCACCAGTACATTGACCAAACCCTCTTTCGGAATGTCCCATGTCCAAGATACGAGACCTCTGCCACCGTTGCAGCGCTGGGCTGGTCGTCTAGAATCAGTGCACGGTTTTTGGGGAACCGTGACATCCCCCCCCCCTCCCATGGATCACGGAATTGTGGTGGCCGAGTGGGTAAACATAAAGCGCGCATGGGACATCATCAACCCGAAAATAACCGCCGATCCATACACCATGTGTTGGCAGTTGGGCATGCGAGCACCCCATGCCCGACTGTTGTACTGCCCACCGAATTGGGAGCCATGGTCTTCGGTGTGGCCAATTCCCTGTTTGCGGTTGTGACAACATATGACGTATGGCTATGCGCTTCATGGAGGTAGCCATTGCTACCTCCTCCTCGGCCTTATTGATTGCTATTTGCCTGGTATTTCAGTTCATTTTTCCTACACATTAAACGAATGTAATACCCTACCTATTGCCGTTAACTTTTGTCAGAACATGAATTGCATACCCCACATGTAGTGACTTTCACAGACAAATTGCTGACCAATGTAGCCTCCCTAATAGGATATTCTTAATACATATCCTCCAAGATTGCTTGCAACGTCTGTTACTGGTGACACATATGTGCATTACATAACCAGAGGCCTAGCTACTGACACATGCTCAGCATCCTTGTTGCACATGCATTTTGAGCAGCCTAGTGTACACCACAATTTTCACAAGGTTATATGCACCAAAGAGAAACATTGTGAAAGCCTGTGAAGTTCATCTTTTCAGTTGGCTAAGGGACTAGGGTAGTGAGATGTGAGACATGCATAAGGCTGTAGTGATACTTCATTGTATCCAAAGTTAGGTTATGCTAAAGACACGTGGAAAGGATGACTTGCCCATTGGATGTCTGTTGTGCTTGCTCACATTATTGGATTGAACAATGTACCTTTTGTGTCTGCACGGAATTTAGCAACAGCATTCAATGAAACAACAAGGAATTGCAAGAGGATGGACTTTGGAAAACATCGATGAAGCAATCATGGATGACAATTGAGTACAGACAATGAATTTGTGATATGTGATATCCTCGAACATGTCTCGACTTAACCCGCTAGGAAATGGACAATGTCACACACAAGACACATGTGCTCCCATGGCTGACAGTGCTCAACATCGTAGAATGTGTCCGTCTCAGTATCCGAATCTTCATGGCCATGTCTGCTTCTTGAAATGAACACACCGCTGCCCCCCATCTCCACATGCGACACACTACTCTCATTTAGCCTAATCCTAACCCGCATCCTAACCCGAAAACCCACCTTTCTTCTCAAGTGTGAGCCGCTGGAACGAATGGTCTGCTCAATCTCCACGGTCCAACATAGTCCATCCTGCACAAAACAAACCAAACCCATCCATTAGTTCACCATGGAAATGGATGAAAAGGTGATGAAATAAGAGTATTAATATGAATATGAATAACAGAATGTATGCATAGACTCACCTCACTGTGCCTCCTCTTGCTATTCTTCGTATGTCTCTTGCCACTCCCTCTCCTCCTCATCCAACTAATGGGTGTGCTCATCCTAAGTCACCGTCTCACCATCATCACCAACAGGAGGGGAGTATGCGCCAAATTCATCACTTTCATAACCATAATCCTCATCATCTGGATCATTCCGAGGCAGAGCCTCCGGGTCGTACTCCATGTCACCACTGGCATACTCTACAAGTGGTAGACCCACACTCATGGAGGCATTAGCGTGCGTCCAGGGCGGCTGCAGCCGCAGCCAGACCTCCATCATACTGTGCTGTAGCCTGAGCAAGGCTTCGTGCAGGCGGGTTTATGCAGCGGGTCTTGGTATGCCCCTTTTGCCCACAGCGTGGGCAAATGAAGTTCTTCTTGCGCCACGTCTCCCGGTCTTTCCCTGTGTTGCGTGGATGGCCCTTCCCACGTCGAGGTCCCGGTTGCAGCCACGGGGGTTCGACTAGCTGTATGTTCTTCATGACTGGTGAGGAGAGGGGGTTGTTGCATGCCCGGCGGAACGCAATGCGGGTGAGACAAGGGTCTGCCAGGTTCTCTGCGTTGATGCGCTTGGTCAACAAAAAAGCGCACGCATGCTGACAAGGCTGGCCGAACTTCTTCCACCTGCCACAACTGCATGACTCCGCGACCAAGTCCACCTGCTGCGGATAGTTTGTTGGTCCATCCACCATTGCTGTGTTGGGGCCCTCCTCCGTCACGAAGTACTCACATGCTACTGTGAGGCAGTGGAGGAGTTGGTCGGCTTGTGCTGGTTCCAACACGGTCTTCACACCTGCTGCCAGGGCACGACGGGCGCAAAACAGACGCTACACAAAGGGGTAGATGCTCACAAAGCCGTAGTAGGGATAGAGCTTCCAGTGTACTGCGATTCGTGCATTCCATCTCTCTGATGCGTTGGAGGTGGTGTGGCCTCCTCTGCCCAAAGGGCAGTGGAGGTGTGTCCACTTCTCAAGAGGCAACCCCCCCCCACCATTTCCAAGGGGTGCATGAGGCTTATTGTTCTAGTGCAGGGGCGGATGGGGCTTATCGTTCTAGCAGAGGGACGAATGAGGCTTATCGTTCCGACGGAGGGGTGGATGAGGCTTATCGTTCTGGCGGAGGGATGGATGAGGCTTATCGTTCCGACGGAGGGGCGGATGAGGCTTATTGTCCGAAACGAGGGATATATGGTCATTCCGCCCAGCATGTTATTTTGACAATAAGCAAACGGGGATGTGACCATACACCCACTGAATTCTTGATAGATCCACCATATCCACGGACTGCTCTTGAATAACCCCATATCCACTGATCGGATACTTGATGTCTGTCATACCACTTGCTTGCCAAATTAGGCCGCCATGTCCACGCATCGCACTATAAAATCTAAACTTCCACATGCTTTTACTAAACCAACCATATGCGCACACCAGCTTAGACTGTGGAGAGCACTTTCCGTGAATGGAACCATCCGTCATCGGCCGTTATCCAGTGGGGTCCCGACTCATGGAAATTTCACCTACAAAGTAGAGGACAAGTGTCCTGACGATATCATATGCAAACAGACAAAGCAAAGTGCGTAGACGTCACGGATGTTTGAATTGTAGCAGCAAGGAGTAGTAAGAGGGATCTGCTATTGTTCGGTTCGTGTTACTAACAGATTCCTTCCATATCGGCAACTCAATCCATACCGGAACAATGTCTCAGGGGCGGTCCCCTAACCAAAGTGTCTACGCACAGTGGGTGATCTGTGGATGTACCGTGGCCTGAACCGAGCAAAGCAATGCGACAGTGGAGGCTCATCAAGCAAGAGTGGGACCAGAGACATGCACCCTATCCTCAGTTCTTCATTAATGGCAAAGTCCAAATCCTGGAAGTGATGTGTTGGATGACTGGACACCAGATACCTTCACCCCGGCCCAAGTATTGTTTGAGCATTTGGGAACCCTGGAAGTCTACAGAGCCATTAATGGACAAACTCCTAATGTGTCTTGCAAGGTTGTGAGATTGATCGATAGCTGTTCATGATAATCATTTTTCTACGACTTCTTATCATTCCCACTCACTTGTCCCTATGGTGAGTTATGACAACATGCTTAGTGCAACCACTGATGTGTGAATCCTTTTTGCTGGAGTCGTAGTGAATTCATGCAATGGAAAATCCTTATTACTCTCATGGGAAAATGAACTGAATTTCCACGTAAATGAAGAAGACATGCTCAATGCTACCACGTTTATGTTAAGTTTGGGAACAGTTGATGTGTATGATGGAGTTGTAGACAATGCATGCATGGGCAGATCAATGTTACTTTCATGGGAAAATGAACCAAATATCCACGTAAGTTAAGAAGGCATGCTCAATGCAACCACCGATATATACATTTTTGGAATAGTACGTGTGTATGATGGAGTTGTAGACAATGCATGCATGGGCAAATCATTATTACTTTCATGGGAAATTGATTCAAATTTCCACGTACTATGTGAAAATGAAGAATAATGGAAAGCGCGGAATGACCAGATGCAATGCAAAAGTGATTGTGACCCATAAATAAACAAGCTAGGGAGTGTGGTCTTGTGGTCCCTATGTGGTCCCAGGCTGGTGGAAATGTGTGCTCAGTGTGCAAAGCCTGGGATGAAGGGACCTAGGTGTCCATTAACCAACCAACGTTGGAGTGCAAGGAGCAAAGAGTAGATCCAGGACATGATCTCATAGGCAGAACACAAGTTGCTAGTGACACACCAGTTATCAGGGTAGCAATCTACATACTCCTCATCGTCTTCTGACTCTAATGTGGACGATGTAGACAAATAGTCCTAGACTCGCTGTCGTCCATGTCATAAAAGACGTCTTCCTCCACTGTGTGACACGGACTGTCAAGTTTGGGACAGGTCCCATGATGACATGGAGGCATGTACAATTTGACGATGTGAACTGGCCTTCGTGCCCAGTCCTTCGAACTCATGAGGATGAATGTCACAACAGCGTCGGCTATGAAGGATGTCACACACTCCATGACAACTGCCATTGGCGGCAACAATAGGTGCACAATGCGAACTGTGGAGAAAGGCAAATGTGAGTAGAAGAGAATGAAGAACACAATGATGGTACCCCTTTATTGTAGAACATGTAATCACGTGCATAGTAAATGAAGTTATTTCTGTGCATAATGCTTTAGGGTTTTGGAACGGGATGTTTGCGTAGAGTTCATGTACAAACGAGGTTACAATCAAAGAAGATCTTCATTTTGAAGGTAACTGCATCTCACCAAAACAAATGCTCCAACAGGGCCACGTGCAATCTGACTCTCCCTAAGACGTCTGCTCATCACACTAGGCATTTCCCAGTAGTGCAAGGTCTATCCATGTAAACTGTTGACTTTTGTGCTTCTGCTAAAATCTTTGCTACATTTTGGTCCCTGTTGAGGAGGCTAATACACCTTGCTGCTAATGACACTTGTGACAATCTATGCTCCCTTTTGGTGCCAGTTGTGAATGACCTGCAGGACACAGATGACATAGTTACATCGCTTATTTGCACATAACAACACAACGTGACTCAAACGATGGAATACAAAAATAGAAAACAAGATGTGAAACAGACATCTAGAAGAATTCGGGGTCGTTGTCCCACCCCGCAGCGCAATCCTCCCATGCATCCAAGCAAGCTTGCTGCTGCTTATGGACACTACGCTCCTCCCACTCCCTCTACTACTGCGGGTCAACGCAGTGGTCGTTGTCCTTCTTCTCCTCCTCCTTCAAATCACTCAAGATGTCCCTTTCAGGATCGTAGATCTCTTTCCTGGGCAAAGTTATATCCTGCCGCCTCAGCGTCATACTGGGCATTGTCATTGATGGATGTGCTTGTTCCTGTTACCGCTGTAGTTGCTGTAGCAATTGCTAAGGCTGCAGCAACAACTCTGCTTGTACCCGCACTTTTGGACCTGCTACGTGCCTACCTCGCCCATCCCCAGCCTACACCAATGCCAAGCATGTTGCTGCCTAGACTGTCGTCCGAAAGCAGAACAATAGTTTTTTTTGTTGTGCCCGCGGTAGGTGTCGTTGCTACAGTGGTGAATGACATACCAATGGCAGCAATAGAAACCTCAATTGTTGCAGCTGTAGCCTCTCTTTCAGCGTGGGTCTCGCTTGGAGGCCAACGCGTAGCATAGGTCTTTTCTCTGACGGCATCCTCTATGCGCTACAACCGGAGTTGAAGAGCATTCATAGCTGTCTCTGTAGCAAGAGTCACAGCATGCTCATTCTTACACTTCTTTATTGTGTGTCCCTTTTGGCCGCAGCATGGACATATGTAGTTCTTCCGACGCTCGTCCTCTCGGTCCCAGCATGCGCTATTGGGCCGACCTGTACCACGTTTAGGGCCCAGTTGCTGCAACAGCATCCCCGCCTCCACTTTAAGTGACGTTGGGTTGGTCCCTCGCATTGGGACATAGTACGTGTGCCTGTATGCTATGCGTGTGAGTCCAACTTTGCATAGGGGCTCAGCGTTCTCTCCACGGCTGATGACAAAGAGCAAGCATGCACACAGGATTAGCACCACTCCTTCCACGCCCTGTACGTACACCTGTGGTCCATTACGTTCACCATGCGTGTCCTATTGCTTGGCCCCGTCACGCTTGCTGAGTGGGGATCTTCCTCCACCACTTCGTAGTTGTGGATGAGGATGCCGTTGTTGAGCAAGCGCTCTGCAGGCGTGGACGCAAGTTGTCCTTGGCGTGACTTGCTCAACCTATGCCGATCTGCAAGCAAGCGCCGCACCCACGTGTACACAAACACAAAGCAGTAGAAAGAAAACAAATTTTTGCACTTCATGATTTGGGCGTTCAAGGACTCTGCCGCATTCAGCGTTGTGTTTCCGCCACGGCCCAAAGGACAATAAAGTCTTTACCACCACTCCTTTGGAATGCTGCAAACTCTGTCAGATCCAAGGAGGTACACCACAGCTCTGGAGTTCAATACACGCAGCTGGTTTTCACACCTCCGCCACTCAATAGGTATCAGTGCATGTGCCAAGCGCTAAAACAAGTAACCAGCTTGCATGCCGAACTTCTGCCTGATAATCTGTCGAAGGTGGAAGCAGCAGTATCTGTGATGTGCCCCGGGCAGCTTTTGCTCAACTGCGTTCAACAATCCTTTGTCGCGGACGGAAATGACAACAGTACCCTGCTGTGCCGTTGTAAGAAACGCGATCGCCACTTTCTCCAATAACCATTTCCAGTACTCCTTGTTCTCCCCTCACACCACCGCCCGTGCCGTCGGGACAACGTTGTCGTTGGCGTTAAAGAACTGGCTGATGAGGAGAACTTGCTTGTGATTGTTTTTGAGATGGGTACAGTCCATTGTGAGGATCCGGTGAGCGTGGTAGAAACCTAACACAATGGCTCCTTATGCCATGAACGCGCGAATGAAGACACCCTCCTTGGATGCCTCGACCACAGCGTTCGTGTTGCGGTCCACACGCTTCAGCTGCAATGCATGGCATAGACAATGTTAGAAACACGGAAGATATAGCTTGGAGTGCAATTGATGAACTGCAAAGAAATGACATAGGTCCTTACCGCCTCGCAGTAGACAGGGAAGAGGCTCCATGATGGCGCTTTCGGCCCGATGAGACTTTCCTACGCCTTGGCCTTGGCTCGGTACATTGTGTTCTTATCCACCGCATTGCCGGTTGCTTTCGGCACCACTACCGACAAGGTCTTCATGTCGGCTGTCGGGTTCCACTTCAGCGTTGAATCTATCTGTTGCGCCACATACTTCATAGTCTTCGCAGGATCATCACGGCCTACTCCAGGGACACACTTGTGACCATCCACAAACTAAGAGACGACGACAGAGCCTCCATTTGGGGTGACGTGCACGGGAAGAAGCCACGGATAACCCTTCTCCTTGTATTGCCCACAACGTGTAATAGAACATGTCTTTTCACTGCATAGCCATCAGATAGTCATGCCTTTGGTGATGGCGTAGTCATCCACTGCTGCACGTGCCTCTGCCATGTCCCAAAACAACATCCCAGTAGGAAAACATGGCTTAGCCTTCTTGTGCTTGGGGCCTTGAACCGACGCCTCATCGTCAGAGGACATTGCATAACGTACCAATGCAGAGGGCCACTTTTATTCAATAGTGCGAAAACTGAAGCAGAACGCACAAAAAGGACGGGACACACTTTTCACCAGCAGCATGACTTGCGCGAGACAGCTTGAGGGTTTCTCTTGCTTGCTCTAGTGAAATCAGGAGCACTTGACCACGCTGGTCATGCTCAAAGTGCTCATCATACACCAGGTTTTGGGTGGATGGGGTTTGGGGCACGAGACCTGGCTCATTGAACTGTGAGCATGTGAGTCCACGCGGTGGACAAACCACAGGAACATCGGATGACCTACGCCTACGCGAGGCAGACCACTTCAACTGGGTAGCCATCTTGGTCAGAATGGGTACATTACGTGTAAAAACTGCACATAAATAGACGAGGTATCCACGCTCACCAGGCTCACAGGGGTTGACTTCCTCATCTATGGCGCACGGTAGCCTAGCAAGGTGCGTGTCTCACAAGTATTACTGGACATTGGACCCTGCCATGGATAGCATTCAACAGTAGGGTCCAATGCGCGGCCCCACGACACCCTAGACAGGACACCCGAATGCAACAGCCTTTCCGCCGGCTGTTGACATTATGGGTGCATGGTCCATGAAATAGAAATTGGGGCACGCGTGTGCGGGGGTTGTCGGTTTCCTTCACAAGTCAACCAACAGCATGTATAGCCTCATACATGCACGCTACTCATGCGACACAATGTCCACGCATCAAACGTCGCGCAAACAACAACATTGTGAATGTTGAAAGGGAAAAATGGACAAGGATGACAGGCTGGTGGATGCCAACAGCGATGACCAGGGTGTTGACGAGAGGTGCTGCTGTTTACGATTGCAACGCCCAATGTCAAGGACGGTTCTCGTTTGAAATTACTATGTTGAGACTTGATATCGGTAACAAGTCGAGGGAGTCCAGCGGACGTGTACATGGAGAAACCTTACCCCCTTGTAGAACAATGGCCTTTCTGTGGGGTAACATTCATGTTATACATTGAGGGAAAAACGATTAGACGGTGTTCTTTCACTTCCCATAAGCAGCGTCCTTTTGACGCATGTAGTTGTCGAAGGACGGGCAGTCGTAATTCACATAGCACTAGTATAATTTTTTTGCGGAAACTTTAATCACCCCATGTCCATTACTTTCAAAGAAGAACGTCATACCGGTATGGCATCGTAATCTTCTCTGTTCTGGACATGGCGCGGTTAATGACGATTATTACGGACATGGCGTTCTTGATTTTTAAAGTGCTGGATATGGGGGACATTTCCCCTCAAATTTCCGCTCAAGTATATGGCAGTGTTAACCCTTCGAGCACATGGATATCCTGGCTATTTCACACTTATGCGAATTGGGTGTGACCACACATCAACAGAATACCCAATAGATCGCATACATCCAGTAACCGCTCTTCAACATTGCCATATCCACCACTTTCGCACTTTATAGCTATGATACCCACAGGTTGAAGGAAAGCAACGATGTATTAAAAAAAAGGCTTGCGAACACCATGTAGACGCTGCACAAAATGCAACGTCGGAGTGCTGATGTCATTATTTTAGTCGAACCGTCACCAACCCCTCTTTCAAGGGGTTTGTGGTTGTTCCAAGGAGGGATTTGCGTGGGGTTTAGGTTGGGGTCCAAGACACCCCATGCAATGAAAGGGAACCTACTGGGCCCCGCTATCGCGGAGCCAAGCAGGTGCGCGTGGAAAGAATAAAACCCTCAATCCTGAATACTATTGGGGAGAGGGTTTCAACCTAGTTTTCACAGTAACCAGGGGGGTTGCGTGCGGAGACAAAATTATTGGACACGTGTTTTCGTACAGTTGCGATCAGTCCGGAGAAGCAAGTGGGGGGGGGGGGGGGGGGGGGGGGGGGGGTTTCA
>SZWC01011058.1:27236-43813 GCA_023375785.1 Penium margaritaceum | reverse complement strand
TATACTCGCTGTCAGTCGATGGATGCATGCATGTGACCAGTCGTTGCGTGCGTCTTTTGATTCTGCACGTCTAGGTTCAGACGGCGTAGGATTCTGACATGTGTGCGCAGAGTTACGGCCAAAACAGTGGTTTTGGGCCGGTTTTAGGACAGCTCTTGGACTGCCGCGTGCGACACCCGCCGTGCGCCGCGGCAGGTATTTATGCCCTGGACCTGTCAGTTGTCATTTCTCTCTGCATATGCTATATTGAAGCATTCTGACACTTTGACTTGTGTCTCCTAGCCAAACCCTTGCCGTTGTGTGTACGACCTGTGACTGTCGTCACCGTCTGACTAGGCACTGACGCCCGGTCAGCGGCTGTGCTGCTAGGAAGCTTCTACGCACTTTCTCAGAGGGGTCACCGTAAGCCGTGTACGACACACACAACAACACTCCCCCATAACCGGAGGGCGAAACACGTCCATGCGCATGCAAACACTAACGCTGTACAGAGCAGGAAACACACAGCCGCTGTAGGCAACAAACACAGCACACGCAAGGTGGCACATGAAGAATCAACCTGCAACAGGGATGGGGCAGAGTCCCACGGAACGAGTGGCCGCATAAAACTTCGAACGACCCAGAGCCTTGGTGAGAAAATCCGCGTACCCGAGTTCGCGCACGAAGTGGTGCTCGACATTGATGTGCTTTGTGCGTGCATCGAACACACCTGAGTTCTTAGCGATGGCCTCCACGCTCATGTTGTCACACTGGAGAACCACGTGGGGAATGGACTGACGCAGTTCACGCAACACACGGACGAGCCAGACGCACTCCGCGGCACCGGCGCCTAGAGCAACATACTCTGCCTCAGCAGTGCTGCGTGCGATACAGCCCTTCTTCCCACTTCGCCAGGACACTGTAGTGCCTCCAATGAGAAAGATGTAGCCGGTGCGGCTCTTGCCACCTGGACTCCACGCCCAGTCACTGTCTGTGTACCCATCGAGCACAACGGACACATGCTTGCGAAAGCACAGGCCAAAGCGTGCAGTGGACAGGATGTAGCGCACACACCAGACTGCGGCTTCCAGTGTTCGCTGACCTGGAGCCTGCAAGAACTGGACGAGAAGGTTGACAATGAAGGCAATGTCGGCGCGTATCGTGGTGGCTAAGTACATGAGCGAGCCGATGACTCGCAGATACAGGGTCACATCGACTGGCTCCCCAAGGTCAGCTGGGTCATCCACCTTCAGGGCGGCCTGCCCCTCAGGGATCATGGGCGTGGAGGCCGTGCGGACGGCAGCAAGGAGGTCGGCAAAACGCTCCTCCACAGTCACTGCGTAGCGTCCCTGTTGGACACGGAGTGTGCGGCGGACACGGAGTGTGCGGCGGACACGATCACGCACAGTCTCCATCCCCAAAAAGATGAAGGCCTCACCAAGATCTCTCACCTTGAAGGTCGAGGAGAGAACGGACTTGGCAGCGTTCACTACTCCTAGGTGGGGCGAGGCGATCAGAAGATCGTCCACGTAGACAAGGATGGCAACGAGCGATGCTGGGGATTGTGAGAGGAACAGGGATGGGTCAGCATCACTCTGAACGTACCCAGCGCGTCCCAGCGTGCTGGTGATCTCCTGATTCTAGCAGCGAGGTGACTGTTTCAGGCCGTACAAGGTCTTCCGCAGCCGGTACACGCGACCGGTACCATCCTCAAAGCCGGGTGGCTGGACCATGTAAATCTCCTCCTCAAGGTCCTCGTTCAGGAACGCGTTGTTGACATCCATCTGATGGAGTTCCCAGTCGTGCTGTGCCGCTTGGCTGAGCAGCGTGAGCGTGGTCGTCATCCGGCCAACACGGGCAAAGGTCTCGGTATAATTCATGCGAGGGACCTGAGAGAAGCCCTTTGCCGTTAGGCGCGCTTTGTCCCGCTCCACAGTGCAGTCAGGTTTTAGCTTCTTGTGGAGAACCCACTTGGCCTTGGTGGCCTTGTGGTTCTTCGGCAAGTCCACCAGCTCAAAGACGCCGTGCTCTCGGATGGCATCGAGCTCAGCCTGACAGGTAGCGCGCCACTGCTTAGCGTCAGGGGCTGACAAGGCCTCAGGCATGCTGGTGGGATCGGGAGACTACAGTGGCGCATTGCAAGTAACCAGGGCGTATGCCGCAAAGGGAGGGTCGACTGTCACCATGGACGCAACGGCATCTCGAGCGAGATCGCACTCATGAGCAAGTAATGCCATGCCGGTGGCACAGCCAAGGTGAATCTAAGTGAGGCCGCGAGCACTCAAGCCGAGGGCCTTCGTGCCCAGGTCATCGCTGACGATGCTGCGCGCGGGGCGAGGGTGGAGGCGTCCGCCGGGTGCCCGTGTGTAAGGGTCCGACGGGGAAGGAGCAGTGGCCGACTCACATGCCAGTGAGGACCATACGGCATGCGTACCACCAGAGACTGGCGGAGCCTCAGCAGCCGGGGACAGCCCCACGGCAGACGCAGGCATGTCCGCGGCTGGAGGCTAAGATGGCTCAGAGCCAGACAAGGACGCGGACGCAGCATCAGGCAGAGCCTCAGACGCGAAATCAGACGCAGGATCAGGCAGGGCCTCAGACGCTGAATCAGACACAGGATCAGGCAGGGCCGCAGATGCGGAAGCACGCTCAGACGCGGACTCGGGCACGGGCGAGTGCGGAGAGTCGGGGGCGGAGGAGCGAGCCGTAGATGGGACGGTGCTGGGGGTGCCGGTGGGCACAACCTATGGGGATAGCCCCGGGGGTGTCGGCGACGGAGTGACCATACTGGCCGGGGGCACTGTGCCAACCGTGACAAGAGCCTCCCGCACACTACGTGGTCCGGCACACCCAGGGGCATGAGCAGCACGCAGAGCGTGGATGCGAGTAAGGTCGCGGAAGGCGAGATGCTCGAAGATGAGAGTGTCACGGGACTCCACGATGCGGCGTCGCTCAGGGTCCCAGAACCGCCAGGCCTTCGACCGCAGGGCGACGCCGACAAAGGCGCAGATGCGGTCCCGCGGAGAGAGCTTGCTCCCCTGCTGCTCCGGTGTGAACCATACGCAGGCAAGGGAGCCCGAGACTCGAGTCAGGCGCAGATCCGTGCGGCGCCCGTACCACAGCTCGTAGGGCATGCGGTGACCTAGGAGGGGGCCGTGGGGAATGCGGTTCCTGACCCAGGTCATGTACGCCATGCCCTCGAAGGCAAAGGCCTCAGGCATGGCGCTGTCCGCGCGCATGGCGCGGACCGTATCCTCCATGGTGCGGTTCCAACGCTCTGAGACACCGTTCTGCTGGGGGGTGGCGGAAGCGGAGAAGTTGTGGAAGACACCAAGCTCGGTGAAGGAGCGGGCCATGTCACCGAGGTACTCGCCGCCGCGGTCAGAGCGAAAGGTATGAAGGCGGTGGGAGGATTGGCGCTTGGCCATGACCAGCCAAATGCGGACAGCAATGGCGGCGTCGCTCTTCTGACGCAGACTGTAGACCCAGCGCATGCGCGTGAAGTCATCAGTCAGTGTCAGGACGTAGCGGCCGCGGTCCTCCTGAAACTCGACAGGGAGCGGACCCATGAGGTCGAAGTGGACAAGCTCCAAGGGTCGTCCAGCCCTCGAGACAGACACAGGATAGGTGGAACGGTGCATCTTGCCTTCAGCATAGGATAAGCAATCGGTCGTGGGCGGCGCCTCGAAGGACGCCACATCAAGACCGAGAGCAAGCTGAGTGCGGAGCAACCTGTCGAAAGCCCCTAGGTGGACATGGCAGAGGCGTCGATGCAGGAGATGGTGGTGCTCGGGGGATAGAGCACTAGCGATGAAAACACGAGTAGTGGGAGAAGGAGGCAAGGAGGGGGCACTTGTAGAGGACCCAGAGATGTGATACAGATCATCGACGACCGTCCCACTAAGGATGCTCTCTTCGGTCTCGCGCACAAAGATGCGAGCATCGGCATCTGTGTGCGTGACACCCAGGCCCATCTTGGTGCACGCACGGACAGACAGCAGGCTGAGTTCCAGATCAGGGACAAAGAGGACGTTGGAGATATACACGAGACCAGCAGGCCCGGTGAAATGCACACAAACAACACCCTTGACAGGGACCTCATGGCCAGCTGTAGCGCGGACAGAGCGAACAATGCCAACAGGATGCAAGACGACGAAGGTGTCATGTCGACACGTCATGTGATGGGTGGCACCTGAGTCAACGACCCAGGTGGCATCGGTGACACGCGTACAAGGGGCAATGTGGCACTCGACGACGGAACAAGGCGCGGCAGCAAGGCGCTCGGCGGGTGACACGACAAGGCGACTTGCGGAGCGCACATGTGATGCATGCAACCGAGACACATCATCAGGTCCGTCACGTGCACACGGCTGGAAATCGGGACCACCACAGGCATCATCATGCAATGACACAGACAGTCCAGAGGCAGTAAGATCCCCCGGCTCAGTCAACACACTCGCACCTCCCTGAGATGAGCACAGGGCGAGAAGCTGGTGCAGCTCAGCGATCGTCCTGTCGCGGTCAGTGAGCGCCTGGTCCCGAGGATCAGCGGAGGAGCCTACTGTGGCGATGGACTGCTCTGGGACGGCTGCGGTAGTGGCAGCCGAGCAGGCGGTCGCACCGGACGTCTGGCCCACGCGCGCCTCGTGCACTTGCTGCTGGCCGTGCATTACCTTTGCCCAGTCCAATGGGCGGCCGGTCAGACGAGTACAGTCGGGGTAGAGATGGTCACCCCTATAGTTGAAGCACACAAACCGGAGGCCCGTCGTGGTTCCAGAGCCGCTGCTGTTGTTGCTCTCGCCGCTGTTGTTGCGGCTAATGCTACTTGTGCTTGTGCTGGTGATGCTGCGGGTCTCGCCGCTAAAACCACCAGCTGATGATTTGCAACCCTTCTTCCCCTGAGCTGGTGCCGCTGTCGCTGTAGACGACGGGGAGGAAGACGTGACGGCAATTGCAGTTGAAGCGATGCTGCAGCGAGCGCGGTTTGCTGCGTCCACGTCGGCGACCTCCAGGAAGTGGAGGGTGGCCCAGCGCAGCAGGGTCCCGTCGCTCCCCATGTCGCGCAGCAGGGTCTGGTCGAAGTTGCTGAAGACGTGCGCGTAGTCAGGGTGGATACTTTAGAGAATGATTTGGAGGGCGGAGTACTACGCGGGGGCATCGTATCCCAGTTCCTCATGCAGCTGGATTGCCTGACGCCAATAGTCAGCTGCACACTCCTGAGCAGTCTGGCAGAGGGAGTTGAAGTTGGCGAGGCGCTGGGACATCAAGGCCAAGGTGGCGCCTTCAAAAATAGTGTTAGCCAGTGCCCACGCCGCGCAAGGGACAGCTCCCGAGTCGGTCAGCGGATCGCCAAGGAACCGACTGAAGTCCTTGGTGAAGTCCGGGGCGGCCTTCATCAGGTCGGAAGCGGAGCGGATAGCCATCTGTGTCTAGGCGGGGTCAGACGCCTGATATGGGGTGAGGTAGTAGGCGAGGACTCCCTCGCTCATGGCCCACATGCGGAAGCGCGGTTCCCAGGACTTGAAATGTTCCCACTCTGGAAGACGGGCGGGTCCGGCTCAAACCATTTGGGTGGCTTGACCGTTGGCCGAGCGACGGCCGAAACCACTGTGCAGCCGAGCATCGAGGAGGAAACCCCCTTACCCAGGCGGGCCTGTAAAGCCAGCTCCTCAAAGCTCAGAGGGTGACGGGATGAGCTCATGCCGGCGTCGATGCTAGAGCTCGTGCCCTGGAGGGCGGCCTTGGCCTCACACGCTCTGCGGCGCGCCTCCAGGCGAATGAGGCGTGCTCGCAGCAGCTCTTCCTTGCCCTCCTCGCCGGAGTCGAAGAGGTTCTCCTAGACCTCAACAGCATTATCGCCGTGAGCGAGGTGGTCCTCGCTTGGGTCAACGGACAGATGCTGCTGCTGCTGTTGGGACTGCTGTTGCTGAGGCAGTAAGCCCCTGATCAGGTCCTGTAGCTCAAGGACCTGCCTCGTCAAAGTATTGTGTCTCTTCACCTGTAGGTCAGCTAGCGCACGCGCTTGGCACGCCAATGTTGTCGGGCTCGACGGCCGCTGCTGCTACTGCTGTTGCGGCTGTTGCTGCTGCCGCTGCTGCTGTTGCTGTAGCTGCTGCTGCTGCGACTGCGGCTGCTGATGCGGCTGCTGCTGCTGTTGCTGCTCCTGCCGCTGTGGTGACGATGGCGGTGGTCGGCGTTGGCCGCTAACGGAGCTGCCCTCGGCAGGTGCATCGGTGGCGGCGTTGGAGGAGGTGAGCTTTGGCATGACGGCCAGTTCCCCTTCCTTTTTTTTTTATTGCGGAACACTTCACCGCGGAACCTCACCTCCGCGGAACGCCTCCGCGGAACACCTCCGCGAAAAAATTCCGCGATGTACCTCACCGCAAAATGTTGGCGGACTGCCGCGGATCAAATAGAGCTGGCCGCAGTCGCGCTGGTGCGGGACACGGCGGGGTGCCGCAAACAGCCACGGCGGTCGCGCGGATGCGGAACACGCGGGGTGCTACAAACTGCCGGGGCACCTCCGTCAGTGCGTTTCGTGACCACCGCAGGGCTGCCGCGACTGGCGACCGCGGAACCGTCGTGGAGTTGCTGCGGACTCGCAACCTCCCAGCACTGTGGATCTCCGCCGGCCTGTTCCAGAACCGCCACGGAGCTACTGCGGCGGAACGCCAAGGATCCGCGGAACACCGCGGATCTGCCGCGGCACCGTTACCGCGGGGTGACGACTTTGGAACGCCGAGTGCGACCGCGGTAGATCCGCGGCACAGTCGGCGGATTCCGTTGCGGTCGCGGAGCTACCGCGTCCGCTGCGGAGACCTCGTCACCGCAGAACACCGCAAAGTTTCCGCAAAGTGGCTGGTGCTATCGCGGAACAGCCGCGGAAATGTCGCGGACTTATCAAGAAAACGGTTGGAACGGTGATGGGTCCTCCCAGGATCTCTCGCCGAGACAGGGGGCGCTGCTGCTGCTGCTACTCAAGACAACGGTTGCGGTCACTCACTACTACTACTACGGATACTACGCCTCTACTACGCAGCTGTGCGAGCACTGGCTTGCCGCTCTGATACCATGAAAGACAGCTTCCTAGCACTGCTGTCACTGGCGTGGCAGTACAAGCTGGCCAGTTAACTCACTAGCACACACAGGTGAAGGTGAGAACAGCAGGGGGTTGGCTAGGGACACAAGTACAAGTGTCAGAAGCTGCAAATACTGAATTGTGCAGAAGAGAATGACAACTGAGGCTTGAACAACCTAAATAGTGTCAAGGACTTAGTGGATGCACACACACGCGATGCACAAGGGCGCTATTTTCTAGGAGGACAAAACAATGGCAAAAACACAGTTTTGGCCATAACTCCCTACAGACATGTCAGAACGACGAGCCGTTTGAACCCGAACTGCCACATCGACGAGATCTACGTCTTGATAGGCTGCACGCCTATGTGCTGTCCCATAGTACGAATCTTAAAAAGACGAGAGTCTTCTGGGCGCTTGTCACTGTCGGCCGCCGGTCTTTTGCCACCGTCGCTAGGCTTAGGGATCTGAATGTGGATGGACATGAGCCGAGGGGTCACCATAAGCCGTGTACGACACACTCAACAACACAAAGGGGGTACTTTTGGCAGTTACCCATCTGAGTAGCACACACTGGTGCAAGAGAAGATTCTTCATATTGCAAAGTTCTATGGGAGGGGCGAGAACGATTGCACTCTTAACATTGTTCTTGGTGTCAAGGAGTAGTAAATCTGTGAGATGGTACCCGAGCTGGAAACTAGTTCAGAGAAGTTGGTTGGTGTTGCTACATAGTTGGAGTAGCCATGGCCCCATCCTCATTGCACTGCGGCCCCGTCTAGCTACACTGAGACTTGTGAGAGGAAGATTTCGCATTGAGGAGGAAGCGACAAAAACGCTGACAGAAATGAGAGTGAATGATTAGGAATTGAGAATAAGAGAAACTTAGAGATTCTCACAGAATTAGGCCTAACTCAGCTCTGTAGAGCTTGTTATTCAGGTGACCAACCAATCAAGAAATTTCTCTTTTCCTAGCAGGCTGAGTTTTCTTGGTGAGCCGTGCCAAGCACCCGACGACCCCGAATCTGAGTGTCATCTGTTTTCCCTTACAACTCGACCATACCACAATACCCACGCTACAAAGTCATTCGTCCGATCAGAATCATCCAGGAAAAAAGGAGCAAGGAGTTATGGCTGCCTAATGCCAGGCATCGTGTAGGCTAGAATGACCCTGGTCACAACAGTGCCCGAATAACTTGAAACTTGGACCGTAAGCAGAACATGACAATGCAAGTGCAACCATGCAGTCAGATTTGGCATAGGACGCGTGCAGACAGCATCTGCGGTGGCAGTGACCGCCTGCAACGTGACTGCTGAGGGGGCATGCCAATGGAGTTGAGCATGTCATGCGTCTGAGGGAAGAGGCTGCAGCAAAATGCGTGTAGACATCAGCACGCGTTGGCTCCACCGGACGACACTCCATTGGCGTCGCGTCTCGCCGTCATTCATCTGCATGCCGATGTACATAAGCCGGGAGGACACAACAGAGCACAATGAGAGATGCGCGAAAACCAACATTCCCCCATGACTCATAGGCCTAGTGCACATGGGCGGGCAGCGGGCACATCGACCAAGCAGGCAGGACTCCCAAATGACAGGTGATATGCGAACAGGGGTATAGAGAGAGCAGCTCACGGACGCACACCGACCACACCCACAGCCTTCTTGAACGAGCCGAGCTTCAGCGCCTTGGTCAATAAGTCAGCCAACTGCCGTGTTGTCTTAATGCATAGAATGCTCACACAACTGTCGTGCAACAATAAACGTACATAGTGATACTCAACATTGATGTCCTTTGTGCGCGTGTGATGCACGCCGTCACTGTCGGCGATGGCCACTCTCATTGTCAGGGTGCAACGTTATGGACGCAACACATTGACGCAACTTGGACAACGGATGACGCAACCACACGCTCTCACACGAGCTTGAACCAAGAGCCACATGCTCAGCCTTAGCAGTGTTGTGTGCAATGAAGCCTTACTTGCCACTGCGTCATGACATAGTTGTGCCGCCAACAAGAAAGATCCGGCCAGTGCGGCTCTTGCCATCCGGGCTGCCAGCATAGTCACTGTCAGTGTAGCCCACTCTGACAACGGACGATTGCCGACGGTATATGAGGCCTCGTCGTCGAGTCGAAAGGGAGAGAGGGAGCGGCTGGGAGTGAGCCTATTGGTGTCTCGAGCGCAACCTGGAGAAGCTACTCTGAAAACAGTTCAACCGACGCGGACGAGGCCGTCAGCCCAGCCTTGGAGGAGTCACATGACGCGGATGGGGCTCGCGGACCCGAGAGGCCAACAGACACAAATGGGGCGGCTGGCCCAGAGGGGCTACCAAACACGGATGTGACGGCCGGCCCGGAAGGGCTAACAGTCACGGACGAGGCGGTCGGCCCAGAGGGGATAGCGGACGAAGACGAGACGACTGGTCCGAAGGGGCTAACAGCCGCAGATGGGGCGGCTGGCCCAGAGGGGCTACCAGTCAAGGAAAGGATGGTTGGCTTGGAGGGGCTAGCAAACGTAGACGAGGGGGGTGGCCTTGAGGGGCTAGCAAACACGAATGGGGTGACTGGCCCAGAGGGGCCAGCGCATACAGACGTGGCTGATCACCTGGAGGGACCAATGGGTGCAGCCAAAGTGTCGCCTGGAAGCGACGGGACGGAGGAGGGACTCACCACTACCCTAAGCAATGGAAGAGACATCGACGAGCTGGAGCAAATGATGTCACAGGAAAAAAGCTGCTAAAAGAAGAGGGCATCTCCGGACTCGACGATGCAATGCTGGGAGGGATCTCAAAAGCGCCCAGCTTTGGATTGATGCAAGAAGCCAAGGAAGGTGCAGGGACGTCTGCGGGGGACAAGCCTGTTGCCCTGCTGTGGGACGGGCAACCACACGATGGCCACGCAGCCACACACACGAGCCGGGTGAAGGTCGACTTGCTGGCCACACTAGTGTTGGTATGGCGTGGACTGGCGGGGAAGCAGTCCATGGGGAATCCGGTTCCAGACCCACGTCATGTAGGCCATGGCCTTGAAGTACAAACCATCGGCTAGACCGGATTCAACCCGCATGGTATGCATGGCCATGGTGCGGTTCCACCTCTCGAAGACGCCGTTATGGGATGGTGTGAAAGGTGCCAATGTCTCATGACGGATTGTGTGAGAGGTGAGGAAGGTCGTGGTCTCACCCAGGAACTCATTGTCACGATCAGAGAAAAAGCGGCAAAGGGGACGACCGCACTCGCGTTTTGCATCGACGAGCCAGTCCCGAATGGTGGGAGCAACATTGTTCTTCTACCGAAGGTAGAGACCCAACAATAGCGGGAGAAGTCGTCAGTGAGGGTGAGGACATAACGTCTATGCTCCCCGACAGACTCCGTGGGAAGATTGCCCATGACATTGAAGTGGACCAGGTCTAGAGGGGCAGACGCATGGGAGGCAGACAGGGGGTAAGTCGAGTGGTACATCTTCCCCTATGCACAGTCAATGCACTCAGTGGGACAAGGTACGGGGAAGGAGGCGGGGTCAAGGCCCATTTCCAGCCGAGTGGGGAGCATGTTATCTATGGCAGCTGAGTGGACATGGCAGAGGCGGCGGTGGAGAAGGCGGGTGTGGTGTAGAGAGAGCTTGCTGGTGACAAACACGTGGCTAGAATCGACTGATAGGGAGGACAGATGAGGGACGTGCCACAAGTTGCCACGAGCAATGGCGTGCAAGACAAAACAACCGAACGGACGCAATGCCACAGTGCCAACAACACGCAAGTGCAAGATGTCCATGCTCATGCGTTTGAGGGCAGTGACACACAGAAGGCTGAGCTCAAGACCAAGGACGAAGAGGACATCGGTCATGAAGACGTCCCCAGAGGGACCACGGAAGCAAACAATCCCAATGTCGCAGACATTTAACATCTGGCCAAAGCCCGTCCAAACACTAGATAAATTGGCAATAGGACCAAGGACACTGAAGGCTTCTTGTGAGGCTCTTATGTGATGCGTGGCACCGGAGTCAATGATCCAGGGCTCGACCGGATCCTGGACTAGCATTGCTAGGTCGCTTGCCGACAGAAGGCAGTTAGCGAGTGACACGCACGTACTCAAGAAGGGCGAAAACCGAGACTTCCAGTCATCCAGCCATGCGACGTCATCACAAACAGGAGTAGGAGGGGAGGGCACGGGAAATGACGGGATGAGTGAGGATGCAGGACATGACCACAACTTTATCTCTGTCATGCAGGGTAGCGCAAAGGAACAAGCGACGACGCAACTCAAGCTTCTCTGGGGAGGAGGGCGACGTAGTCCAAGCTGGAGTGAGATGGACTTCTCCAAGTGGCGCTCATAGGTGGAGGATCCGAGGGAGTAGACCAACTGCCGTGTAACAAAGCCAAAGCCCGGAAGGGAGGAGGGATTTGCCGGTTGCAAATGGAGGGCGCCGACGGCTGCGGATGGTGCTGCTGTAGGGTTGGTGACGGCAAGGCAGGTGCGACCGTTGGAGAGGTGGAGCTACTAGACGGGGTGGAAAAATCAGGGGTGGCGACAGCCATGGTAGCGGCGGAGAGACAGTGGTCACGCTGGCGATGCATGGTGGCGATGATGCACGCCTCGTCGGTCGGGAGTGGGCACGTATACCACCCGTTTCCTGGCTGGCCACGTTTGTGGTAGACTGAGTCGGCACTACTGGACACAGTTGACTACTGTTGCTGGCCCTTGTCCTTTTTTCCCTTGTGCTTCTTCTTCCCCGACAACAAGGAGGTGGAGGACACAGCTGCTACGGGGGCGGCAACGGCCACTCAGGCGATGACAAGGGAGGCGAGGGCCTCCGTGCGCTAGATAAGGGACTCTTGACGAGCCTCCTCAATCCAAAGAAATAACTCGTATGCCCAAGGCATGAGGGTACCCTAGGCTGCCATCGCGGTGAGGATGTCCTGGGTGTACTGAACCAAGACGTCAGTGAACACGTCGGACGCACCGTGCTTGATGGTCAAGAGTGCGGCTAGAGGGGGCAGAACAGCGTCTCCTAGGTGGCGGAGGATGTCCTTTGCCCGCTGCTAGTAAGAGATGACCATCTCAGTCTCCCCAATGTGGAGGGATTTGAACTCCCTGAGCAGGCGGCTGGTCTCGCCCTCGATGGATAGGCGATGGGGGTGCATGAGGATGTGCCATGCTGTTGAGAGGTCGGATAGGCCGCTAGTGGTGAATTCGCCGATGAAGGGCTTGATGGCAAGGTGCGCAGCCGTAGGGGTGACCGGGACAAGGACGCGAACGACGCGACCATCATTATCCAGCTGGTCGGCTTAGGAGGAATCATACGGGAGAGTGTAGTAGGGCCAAAGACCCTCGCCCTGTGCCTAGATGTGAAAGCTGATCGTCCAGCTCCGGAACTGCTCGCCAGCGTGGAGAGGCGGGGGCAGAGTCTAGAAGTCCTTTGGCCTGCGGCCGGCACAAAAAGTGTGGCCTAGGACTGATGTCAACATCTGCCGTTGACGTTGTATCTTTTGCTACACCAAGTATTGCGTGGCCATAAAAACAGCGGGACTAACGTGCCCAGGAGGAAGGAAGTATGGTGGGACGCTCCCGTGGACCTGTGGCATCACCGGTTGTGGTATTGCAAGTTGTTACGTCAACGTGGCAAGCTGCTGGTGAAACGCGGCCAAAGGATCTGGCAAGTTCATGAGAAAGACTGTGGCTTGCTACTACTACTGCTACTGTTGTTCCTAATGTTACGACTATTTCTGGTACTATAGCTGCTGCTGTTGTTAATACTGCTACTATTGTTGTTGCTACGGCTACTGCTAATGCTACTATGGGTGCCGCTACTACTGCTGTTGCTACTAATGTTGCTACTACTGTTATTGTCGCTCTAGCATGGACTGTCGTTGTTGCAGCGTCAACTACTATTTCAACTACTGCTTCAGTTGTTGGTGCTCCTATTGTGGCTGCTACTACAACAGTAGTAGTGGTTGTTGTTCCTGTTTTGGGTACTACAATTGCTGCAGCTACTGTTGCAAGTGTTGCAACTGCTCGAGGAAAGGGGGACCAATGGTTCCTATAACCAAGGAGAACCCCTACTCACCACGGCTTTCAACCATAATGGATGGAGATGAGTTCTTTTTTTGATTTATTTCTTCTGTTTACTTCTCCCTTCCCATTTTCTCATCGAGTGCTAGCATCAACACTGACGTCAGTAGTGATGTCAATCGATGACGGCAGACGTCACTAGCGGCTCACTAGTACTGACATCGGCAGCGAGTTGGTGCTGACACTACGGCCGCCGTCCTGCTGCTACAGTTGTCGTTACTGCAGCACTGGCATCGCTTCTATTTCTGTTGTTGCTACAGCTGATGCTACACTGCCGCTACTACTGCTGCTTCTACTACTACTACTATTGCTACTACTATGTTGTTGTCGCCATTGTCGCTACTATTGCTATTGTTGCGACTGATGTTGCGGCTACTATCGCGATTGCGTGCGGCCGCTGCACTCGTGCTTTGTTTGCAACTGCTATGGAAGCTTTGGTTGCTTCCACGGCCGTTACTCCTGCCGCTGCTATTGCAGGTGCGCCTGTTGTAGCTGCACGCACCTGCTGCGCTGCTGCTGCTGCTGTAGTTGCGGTTGTGTTGTAGTGGTTGCGATGGGTGTGGCTGCAGTGGCCGCAGCTGCGATTCTGGTGTTGACGTGGCTGTGGCCTTGCTGCAGCTACTTCGGCGATGTGGCTACTATCGTAGGTGCTATATCCGCTGATGTTGTGGCTACGGCAGCTACGCTACTAATGCTCCTGCTGCTGCTACGGTGCTAGGTGCTGCTGCTACCTTGGCATCAGCACTAGTTCAGGGACCGAGGAGGGGAAGGTAGTGGACTTCCTTTGTCCACAGTGCCATCGCCACGTGCGTCAGTGCCATCACAGCGTCGCCCATCAATTCACCTGCCGCAAGTCTGCAAATGCTACCGCCGTCCTAGGGTCATTGCTACCGATAAAACTTTTGGCAGCATTTCCCTGTTTCACGAGCATTTTGACGATGCCACCTGGCGGGTCAACTATGCAAGGAGCATTTTGGCAGAGTTTCCCCTGTACGGGCGCATTTCTGGGACCACCGGCGTAGACTGGGACCTGTACGCCTCGCTACTACTCAGATCTCTTGCTTCTACTACGCTCTTGCTCTGATACCAAGATGGAAACTAGTCTAGAGTGGCTGGTTGGGGCTACAACATAGTTGGATTAGGCATGGTGCCACGCTCGTGGATTTGCACTGCTGCCCCTCTAGCTACTCTAAGAATTGTGAGACGAAAACTCCGCCCTAAGGATGTGCGCCAGAAAGACTGACAGAACTGAGAATGTATGATTAGCAACTAAGAATAAGAGCAACTGAGAGACCCTCACAAAACTAGGCCTAGCGCAGCTCTGTAGAGCTTGTAGGTCAGTTCACCAACCAATCAGGATATTCCTTTTCTCCTGGCAAGTTGAGTTTTCTTGGTCAGCCCTGCTAAGCACCTCACGACCCTAAATCAAGGCATCGTCCATTTTTTCCTAAAAACTTGACCATACCAAGATACTCATTGTGTGAACGCAGTCGTGCACTTAGAATCATCCAAAAAAATAGCAGCAAGGGGTTATGGCTGCCTAAGGCCAGGCAGCGTCCAGGCTAGAATGACCCCGGTGACACCACTGCCCGAATAACCTGAAACTTGGACCCTAGGCAGAACATGATGATGCCATGTAATCAGATTTGGAACAGGACGCGTGCAGACAGCATCTGTGATGGCAGTAACTACCAGCATCATAACTTCTGAGGAGGCTTGCTGATGGAGCTGAGCACGTCATGCGCCTGAGGGAAGAGGCTCCAAGAAAACAGGTGCAGACCTCAGCGTGCGATGGGGATCACACTTACGATGGCCCTCGTGCCAAGAAGGATCAATGGCAATATATCCACCTTGGGATGTGTGTGCATCTTGACTGGTGGTGCTATCTATTGGACAATCATAAAACATGATTCTCTCCCTCTCTCCCTCCCCCCCCCTCTCTCTCTCTTCACTTTTGAGACAGATTGCATCACTCTGTCATCAGTCACATTGAGATCATCACCTCCCCAATCCAAGGTAGAGAACTCAGAAGGTCCGAGTGGACCAACTCGAGCGGCCGTAGTACCTCGGAAGTGGAGTCAAAGTATGTGCAACAATGTAAACTACACTACTTGTAAAAAAGATAGTCGGTCTTTGGCGGCTTCTTGAAGGAAGGTGCAAGACCCGAGACTGGCTAAGGCCAAAGGAGCTTGGACACAATGTTCAAGATCACATGAAAAAGGCGACGATGTAACAAATGCTGGTGTTCTAGAGAGAGAAAACTATTGAAAAACACACTCACACATGTAGAGGAAGGGAAAATGACAAAGGGAGTCTAAGGAGACACTTGATACAAATCATCAACAACTAGAGCAACCATGAACAAAGAGCACGCTGAGCTCAAGAGCAGGGACAAAAATAACATGGAAGATGTACAAGGGGTCAGATGGACCATCAAAATGCACTACCCCAATGTCCGGGACAGGCAATGACTGTCCAGACCCCGTGTGAATGGACCAAACTGATTCAACGAGACAGAGCACCACAAAGTCAGTATGACGACAGTTCATGTGATGGGTGGCTCCAGATTCAACGATCCAAGTGCTGCTTACCTCATGACCTATCGTTGATAAAAAGCATCAGGCCACCAAGCACTATGCCTCGTCAAGAAGTACAATCGAGGACTCTGAACATCGACGATTAGCAAGGATCTTTGAATCATCAAGTCGGCCTATAATGTAGGGTCCTCAGCACATGCCAAATGAGCTTCCCCGCGGGCATCATCACGGGCAACGAACATATTGGGAAAATCTCTCTGTGGACCACCCGACTGTGGCAACACACTCGCACCTTCTTGAATACACAGTTCCATCAGCTTGCAAAATTGTACCATCGTGTGATCCCGGGGTCCTAGTCACTATTGCCACATAGGAGAATGATGGTTTCCGCTTTAGTTGTGGTCGAAACACAACCCAACTGCGTGTCACCAGAGGACTTTCATTGCGTGTGCGCCACTTGAGACCACGCCTGATCATAGTCTAGTTGAGGGGATGCTGGCACAATATGTAGCAATGGGCACTCCTATAGCTTTAGCTGTGGATAGAACATACACAACTACTGCTCACTAGCTACTACTACTCGTGGTGCTACTTACCCTCGTCGTGTCTC
The DNA here is from genome assembly GCA_023375785.1 of Penium margaritaceum. Lineage (NCBI taxonomy): Eukaryota > Viridiplantae > Streptophyta > Zygnematophyceae > Desmidiales > Peniaceae > Penium > Penium margaritaceum. The sequence goes on along the minus strand of SZWC01011058.1, from coordinate 27,541 downwards.
TTTCTCCCCTTCTTCCCCTATGGCGCTGCTACCATGTATGCCCAATGGTGGGAGAATCACGCACTAGATTTCTGGTGCACTCCTTCAGTGCATCCCAACACCATGCACCAACACCATGCACCAACACCATGCACTCTGTAATGAATGTAGATAAACAATGCGATCTCATATTTTTTCTTCTATCCTTTGTAGTCTCTCTTTCCCTCTCAGATCATATTCATCCCTCTCTTTGCCTAGTTCTCTCTTTTCATACCTCTCCCACTCACCCTCTCTCTCTCTCTCTCTCTCTCTCTCTCTCTCTCTCC
>SZWC01011058.1:10638-21568 GCA_023375785.1 Penium margaritaceum | reverse complement strand
GTGCACAACAAGGCCGCGACATGCGCATGGACGATGCAGAGGCTGGTGGGACAGCTAGATAGCAAGGCGGGGCCAAGGGCAAGCAGCGTGCAAACCCTCCAGCAAAGAAGGCTGGTGGATACAAGAGCCCCAACAACAAGCACAGCCGTGAGAATGACGAGTTGCAGGCGGCGCGTGAGCGTCGCAACACATCCTTCCGCGAAGGGCCTTGCCACAACTGCATGCAGCCGGGCCTCTTTAGGGCTTAGTGCCCTCAGGCTGCTGGGGGTGGACAAGGGGCCACGGCGTTAGCTGCAACAATAGCACCTCGTGGGGATAGTGCAGTAGGAGGCCGCGGACAGGGCTGTGGACAGGGTCGCGGTCGCGGCAATGGGCCCGGCCGTGGTAACGGACAGGGCCGTGGGGCGGGTTTTCCCCACCGCTGAGTGACGTCAGTGGGGACCACTCAGGGGTAAAACTGGATCACGAGTGTAGGTTCATGTTTTCAGATGAGGATGTTAAACCATTTGAGTTTTTGACCAGTTCAAATTTCTCTGTTGTCTTCTCTCCTCTTGTTGAACCGCATTCTACACTTGCTGACCGACATTGCCCACTAAACCTTGCATCTTCGGACGAGATGCATGATCGTACATGCTTAGTGGTGGCGACATCGACCACTGTGCAAGAGTTGTGTGACGCATTGATTGAAGCAAACGCCCTCAAAGCAAGGAGTTCAATCACGTTCGCAATACCTTTAGTCGACGATTTCGACCCAGTCAAATTTAAAAGACTCAAAGGTGCTAGCCGAATTCACACGTGCCCACAACATGTGGACTCGAGTGGATGAATCATGGGAGTTGCGACGCCCGTCATACAGATTCTGTGTTTACCACAAACTCAGCTTGCCGTCGTCAAGTCTATTCAATCGGAAGAGTGGAGGCAACATAACGATGTAGTTCAAAGGACACCTAGCTGGTGCTCCCGTGAACTTACTTGCTGACACTAGAGGGGATGACTCTTTTGTTAGCCTTGGCTTTATCCGACAAGTTGGCATGAATTACGAGCCATCGAATGGCGCAGTTGTTGTCGGTGACAACCGTACTGTACCCGTGATCGGTACTTGTAAAGCAAAAAATTGCATTCAAGGGTATACACATAGCGTCACGTTGAAGGTGCTCAACCTTCTTGACCCATTTGACGTTGTGCTAGGCGATCCCTGGCTGGGTGAGAACAAGGCTCTAATGTGCTTTGAATCAAAGCGTTTGATCCTCCGAAAAGGACAGAGCCGCTTTACGTTGATTCCGAGTACGGAATTATCACCTACTCGACTCAAAGTCCATGCCAGCTTGTCTGCGATGCAGGTCAAGAGACGTAATCGACAAGGTTGTCGATACTTCTTGGCTCAGCTGCAGAAAGTTGAGGACGACATGAAGGAAGACACGCCACAAGAGTTCAAATCTCTATTGGCGGAGTTCTCGGGTGTATTCCAGGACCCACCGGCTGGGCTTCCACCAGAAAGACACATGGGCCACGCGATTCTGCTGCAACCGGAGATGACTCCTCCGTTCAGACCCATGTATCGCCTTAGTCCATTAGAAAGGCGAGAGGCCGAACGCCAAATCAAAGAGTACCTTGCAAAAGGGTGGATCGAGCCTAGTAGCTCGCCATACAGTGCACCGATCCTTTTTCTGAACAAAAAGGATGGTAGCTTACGCATGTGCGTGGATTACCGGGCGTTGAACAAGTTGGCGGTGAAAAATCGATTCCCCTTACCGCAGATTGAGGACCTTTTTGACCAATTGCAAGGCGCAAAAGAATTCTCGTCCTTGGATTTGTCTCAAGGGTACCATCAAATCCGCATCACGGAAGATGATGTGCCCAAAACCGCGTTTCGAACGCACATGGGACACTATCAGTTCCGAGTGTTATGCTTCGGGCTTACAAATGCCCCGGCAACCTTCCAAGGAGAAATGAACCGAACGTTCGCCAAGCAACTCGGACAGTTTGTCTTGTTTTACCTGGATGACATCCTGGTTTTCTCGAAATCAATGGAAGAGCACATAGANTCTCGTCCTTGGATTTGTCTCAAGGGTACCATCAAATCCGCATCACGGAAGATGATGTGCCCAAAACCGCGTTTCGAACGCACATGGGACACTATCAGTTCCGAGTGTTATGCTTCGGGCTTACAAATGCCCCGGCAACCTTCCAAGGAGAAATGAACCGAACGTTCGCCAAGCAACTCGGACAGTTTGTCTTGTTTTACCTGGATGACATCCTGGTTTTCTCGAAATCAATGGAAGAGCACATAGAACATCTGCGCGAAGTTCTGGCAATCCTTCGGGAAAAGAAGTTCTATGCGAAAGTGAGCAAGTGCAAGTTTGCACAAGATGAGCTCGAATATCTTGGACACATCGTTGGCAAGGACGGCATCCGTGTCCACCCACGAAAGGTCCAAGCCATTGTGGACTCGCCACGCCCTGAAAATGTTGGGTAGATTCGGTCTTTCCTCAGCCTTGCAAACAACTTTCGACAGTTTATGCAAGGGTATTCGACCCCGGTAGCACCGCTAACCAGGCTCACGCGAAAAGACGTGCGTTGGGAATGGACACCTGATTGCGAGGACGCATTTCTCAAATTCAAAGAGCTTCTATCCACGGCGCCCGTCCTAGCTCATCCGGATCCATCACAACTGTGGGAGGTTCGATGTGATGCGTCGGTAGTAGGACTCGGAGCTGTCCTCATGCAGAATGGTCATCCCGTTGCGTATGAGAGCCAGAAGCTCATCCTCGCAGAATCGCGATACACGACTGGGGATCGAGAACTCCTTGCAGTAGTACACGCTTTCAAGATGTGGCGTTGCTACCTCGAGGGTGCAGAAGGGGGTGTGACGGTCGTGACCGACCATAATCCATTGGTCTTTTTCCAAACGCAACTGAACCTGTCAAGACGGCAGGCGCGTTGGAGCAAATACCTGAGTTGATTCTCGTTCACATACGAATATCGGCCAAGACGCATCGATGTGGCCGATCCACTAAGCCGACAGCCCATGGAGATTAAAGCAACCACCGAAGTCAGTGGGTGTTTTATGGCCATTGCAAGAGCAACAGTACAACCACCAAATCCCCTTGCACCTCTGCGGCAACCACCATGAGAGATAATCCATTACAATGGTTTTGTAAACAAGATCTGGATGGGATACTGTGTGGATTCTTGGTTTCTAGACTCTCAAAATCTGGACAAGTACGGCTTGGTGGAGGCCGCAGGAATCTTCTGGCACAGATCACAAGTTGTTGTGCCAAACTCGGCAGACCTTCGAGCAAAGGTTATCTCCCAGTTCCACGACCCGCCGGTCGCAGGTCATGTGGGACCCCAAAAGACCGGACAGGCACTCTCGTACCATTATTGGTAGCCAAGATGGAGTGTCGATGTCCGTAAGTATTGCATGACATGCGACCAATGTCTTCGGAATAAGGCTAGTAACAAGAAGCCTGCTGGACTCCTCCAACAGCTTCCCATTCCTGGGACTCCATGGGAGTACGTCAGCGTGGACTTCATTACAGGTCTTCCGAACATGGCCCGTGGCCACGATGCAATACTAGTGGTTGTGGATCTTTTGACGAAGATGACACACTTAATTCCTACAACCACTAACGTCAATGCAGAGGAGACCGCTCGTCTCTTCTTTGAGGGTGTCGTAAAGTACCACGGCTTGCCGTTGCGCATTATCTGCGATCCAGATCATGAATTTGCTAGTACGTTCTGGCAAAAGATGCACGAGTACTTCGGCAGTGAGTCACAAATGTCGACAACATTTCACCCTCAAACTGACGGACAAACAGAGCGTATGAATTGTACTCTGGAGCAGATGCTTTGCATGTACGTGGACCCTGCCATGCATGATTGGGATGAATTCCTAGAAATGGCAGAGTTTGCGGTGAACAACTCGGTGAACGAGTGCACACGGTTCACACCGTTCGTGTTGAACAGTGGTCGGCATCCAGCGGTACCCTCTTCATTGGTGAAGAGTGGGAGCACAGAAGGACATGTTCCTTCCGCTCAAGCCTTTGCCGAGCGCATCGACTCCTTGTTACAGGAGGCGAAGGGTCACCTTCAAGCCGCTCGGCAGCGACAAAAGGCATATGCCGACAACGGTCGTCGAGAGGTCTCATTTGACATCGGTGACAAAGTGCTGCTCAGTACTAAAAACCTTCGGTTGAAGTCGCCAGGGCCAAGAAAACTTCTACCGAAGTGGATTGGGCTGTTTCCCATTGTGCCACGCATCGAGCCAGTGGCATACCGGTTGCTACTTTCGCCGAGTATGAAGACACGTGACGTGTTTCATGTGAGCCTGCTCGCTCCATACACGGCAGACGGAACCGTTCAGCCACCGCCAGCAGTCCTTGCTACCGACGGCCAATACGAGGTTCTTCGCCTATTCCAGCACTGAGAGCGTACTCTTTGGTCGCGCGTTGTTAGGGAGTACCTCGTTCATTGGGCCGGTTGTGGACCTGAACATGATTCATGGGAGCCCGAATCTCGGTTGCCCACAGGGGTGGTCAACGAGTGCTGGAGCGAGCTTGTAGCTCGCACAGATCGACGCGTGGCAAGAGGTACCACCTGAACGCGGAAAACGTGAACAACATTCCCACAGGGCAGCATTCATGGACAGCGGCCATAGGAGGTTTGGGACGCCCAACAAGGTTGTCGCGCAGATGCTCCAGCCTAAAGGGGGGAGGCCGCTAGCCGTGCTAACCTACAAGCTGCAGCTTAGGTCTAAGTACCATGCACGTGTTCATGTCTAGCTGGTGATTAAAATTATTAATTTTCTTTCACAATGTTGATGACTCACTGACGGACAATCCTACTTGTTGTTCATGAACCGGGACGGTTCATAATAAGTGGGGAGGAATGTAGCGGGAGGGCCGGTTCGGCCTTCCCTCCTCGCTAGAGCGAGGGGTGGTTGCGCACCACCCCTTGCGTCAGCGAGGGCTGGCCGGCGGCCAGCACTTCGTCCAGCCGGCTGGCAGCGAGCTGGCTAGTGGCCAGCTCGCTGCCGGCCGGCCAAGCGACCGGCTGGCCACCTGTCGGCCAGCCGCCAGCCGCCGATCGCGGCCTCAGCCCGATTGGTGACTGAGAGGCCACGAGGGCCTCAAGGGCGAGGCCTCGTGGCCTCGTGCCCTCGTCCCCCCTCGCCTTCCTTGCAAAACAAGCAAGCGAGGACGAGGGATAGGGGGAGCGAGGGCGAGGTCGAGAGAGAGCTGGCGCGAAATCGCCAGCGTGCCTCGCATGCGACGATTTCGCGCTAGAACGGCAAAACATAAATCGAAGTTTGTTCTCGACGAACTTCGACATAAAATAAATGAAAAAACTTGTGCGAACACACGAGTTTGAGGTAAAAACCCCCGGTTTGGGTCCCAAAACCAGGGGTTTGGTTAAAAACGGAAATGGGCCTCCGGAGACTCGAAATATTCGAATCTCCCTGCTCTGGGTCGTTGATGACGATTGTCCCTCAGTCCTGCGAAGGGGGAAAACCCCTGACGCGGACTGAGAACGCCATTCTGCGAACTCCGATGACAAATTCATAGCAGGAGCTGGAGACACGGCACGTTACAGACGATGTGTACGAGGATGTTTAACGCAATAGTGGTCATTTTGTATACAAAAGGTTTCATCAATATTAGAATGTCACGTTTTTTTCTCATCCCAAAGTCCAGAAAAATTCTAGATCCAATAGCATCGTTTTGTTTCTTGTATCCAAGGCATGAAGTTAAGAATGAGTGGATGAGATGGATGGGTTATTGCCAGAGATTTCTAACGAGCCCTTGCACACCTAGAATAGTGGTCATTTGAGGTCGTTGCGCTCTCACAACATTGGGGGGTTGTAGGTGCGACTTGAATAAAGCTTGTGGGAAGCTTAACAGGCCGCTTAAGAACATAACGTGCCCCAACTGCAACTGGAAAAGGTTGGGAGACCCTTTTGTACACCCATGGTGGTGTGGTAATGCGGTTGTAGCTGTTGTGGCAAGGCTGTCTTTGCTGCTGCAATGTGCTACGGCGGGTCACCGTGGCTTGGTAGGTCCTCCCAGGACCTTGGCTGTGACAATGACCATCACAACTGCTGCCACACTATGTCTCTGTTGCACAACTGAGCGAGGAATGCCTAGCTGCACTGATTCCATGAGAAATTGATAGGAAACATCATATGCTTCCTACTGCTGACGTGGTAACATTGTCCAATTAGCCGGCGCACTAGTAAGCAAGCTGGTGCAAGAAATAAGGGTTAGGCACGAAAGAGCCAAAAGTCTCATAAGCTCCAGTGGCTTAGTGATGCGTAGGGCAAACAACTGACAAGCACATAACTTAAAAACCTATAGGTGACGCACGCGAAAGTGTCACTTTAGCCATAACCAACCCAAAACCACCCTTTTGGCTATAACTCTATGCACATGCATCCGTATGCAACGCCATTTGAACCTAGAGGTGCAAAATCTGAAGCAGGACGCCGCGACTGGTCACTCGCACAATTCAGGCACTCATCGGTTGACACAGTGCAAAACATGCAGATCGGGCTCAAGGGTAAGTCCACAGAGAAAAATCTTGCGATTGCACACAAACTGCAAAGCACCTTAGCGAGTACGCATGACTCCGTAGCAGATGCCTAGCAGTTTTTGGTGGATGGAATCACCATCTGTCAGTATCCGATGCCAGCTAGATCCGTACCAAGGATCTGTACGAGCATTGAATTGACCCAGTGGTCATAGTCAGCTGTATAAAGGGATAGTGATGTCTCGCATCACAACACCATCACTCTAACCAACTTGATAGGTTGTGTAATGACGCTCAATCTATGGAGTGTGATGAGTTGAGCACACCCTCCAGATAATCAACCATCTAAAACAGGGGAACCATAATGGGTTTTAACATGGATAGGAACAAATGATTGCAGATTCTTGAGTGTTCAAGTCGAAGTACTACCTCTATCAACGTTGCCATTGTAAGAGGGGAGTGAGGCTGGGAGTGTGTCTGTCCAATTATGTTTCCTCTATCTGTTTACTCTTGATGTTTGACTACACTTTATGTGCACCCCCTCCCAACTTCTAAGGATAGGAAAGAGGGAGGGAGCAGGGAGATTTAAAGATGCGTGAAACACACCCAAGTATTGAGGGAAGACATGAAGGTGAAGGATGATCTGCTTGAAAAAACGAGTCAAAGAATACATCGTAGTGTGTGAAGAGTGGCGTCCACCGTCGAGGGCCGGCCACTTGCTTTCTATTGTGGGGTCTAGCATCACCTTCTGCAAGTGATCCCAACACATCGATTGAAGCGTGGGACGACTTCTCCACATGGCTTGAACAGGTCCATAGCCCGAGGGCAGTTGGACGGGATGTACAGAGGGTCGGAGATCCTCAATCATCACGGTTTTGTCCCAGTGGGCCAAACTTCCTGTCCAATTCGTTACGATGGTATTAGAGCGCCAAGTTGTAAGTCAGTCCGTGGATGCTGTGGCGGGTCCACTCCTACGTGGGAGGAGTGTACTTCGGGCCAGCCTATCCTGATGGCTTGAACTGGGACGTTGCATGTGGGTGGTTGGACGGGATGGATTGAGGGTTAGAGACCCTCAATCAATGCGGTTTTGGCCTAGTGGGACATGCTCCCCTTCCAATTCGTTACATGAGACAATCTCTAGAAATATCGTTGAATTTTGATGATTTAAGGTCTTGATGGCATAATTTCGAGAAGTTCCACCCGTGGTAGACCCCATTGAAGAATTCTCTAAGGCTTCAATTGCATTGGTGGAAAGAGAAAGTGTTAAATTTTCTTTGGAATAATAATGATTTTTTTATATTAAAAATATTTTATTATGGATATTTTCATGCATAAGTGACAAAAAACATTCGTTTTTTCAGGGGGTGCTAGTGTAAGGCTGTCTTGGAGTTGTGACGACGGAGCTACACTTTGTGGACGATATAGAGGAAAATGACTTTATGTTGACGTGGACAGCAGCGAAGGTCCCTTGGACGGTAGCTTCCGACTTGGACGTATGCTTAAGCCAGCTACTGAAGCGGGGCACTCCCACGTGATCACTAGAGCCACGTGGTATGTTATGACGGCGAAGACGAGCGCTTTTCCGAAAAGCAAGGAAAATCTGCTAGAGGGACTTTCGCCATTGGTGTGGATGGCCACGTTTTCAGAGAAAACGGCGTTCATTCCTGGCTCGTCCCATGGCCTGGCCGACTCGGGTTTGCAATATCCGCGCGCTTTTCCTGCAGGGCAAGATATCTGCTCGGGGACTTTTCCATTTCCTCATCCGGCTTTCTGAAGCCGAGGAGTGGCGAACGTCTCCGAACCACGAGAGCAAATGTAAAAGTTCATCGCGCACCCTCTGGAGAATGCAGGCGGCATCGCCACGGCACGTGCGGCATTGAAATCGCGTGCTATTCGCTTGGCCCAGAGGCTTACGGGGCCCGCCCCCGGGGCACGCACCTGCCCATGCTGATCACGTGACAGACGTCCCCTCATGCACCCTTTTCTTTAATGCACCACTATCTTTCCCCTCATTCCTCGGTGTCGTCGAACGTCCTCCCTGAAGATCCACGTCACACCTACTTTTCCTTGAAATGCGAATTCACTCCCTCTTCCTCCCTCGCCTGGAGGGATTGTCCCTCGAGCCCTACCGCACCGCAACTGTTGCAGCAATCTCCGCAGCAAATCCCGTGGCGGTTAGTGCATCGTCCGCACACGGCTGAACGCGGACACGGAGACATTCAACGACGGTCGATTCTGTCCGCAAGCCGTCCAGCGCTCTCCGTTTCACCCATCGCACTCGTAGCCGGCAGCGTCCGAACCACGCCTGTCCGTCTCTCACACTAGAAACCCTTCCCGTTTTCCGCATGCTGTGCAGCTCTACTGCCGGAGCTTACTCGTATAGCGCGCTTGCCACCCACCCAGCCTCGCTCCCCTCTCCTGCGCCCCCGCACGGCAGGAAGGTAGCGCAGCTGCCTTCCCCCCTCGTCGTTGTGTGGTGGGTGCCACGCATTGGCTGCAGCCTGCCGCGTCACGGCTCCTCACTGCCGCCTCGATATTGCCGCTGCCTCCACATCCCTCGTGGGAGCCACTTCAGCGAGCGTGCTGCATCTTTCTGCACCACCGCACACCGCTGCAAAGGCACCACTCGCAGCCTTTGGGAGTTGCACCTCAACCGTCGCCTGCTCTCTGCACAGCGCCAAGTCCTGCATCCCCACCGGTCGTTCCCCGAGAAGAGACGTCCCGTTGGCAACAGATTGCTGTCCAGACGACCCACGGAGCCAGCGCGGGCCCCATACCCAACCAACGCTGTCGCAGGGCTCCCAATAAACCCCTCAGGCCGCGCTCACGCCTTCCCTGCTCGCGCCTCTCCTCCGTCGTGGGTGACTGACGCTGTTCCCCACCATCCTGCTCTACTACCCTCGCCATTACTCGCTCAACAGCGGTCGCGTGCAGCCGCCTACCCCGACACTCCCTCGACTAACTTCTTCGCTCGAGCACACGCCATGGTACAGCACGTGGTCATGGTCGGGGTCGCATCCCACGGCGGTGGCAGCATCACCGCATCGGCTGCGCCGTCAGGCGCTCAAAGTCATCGCCAACCACCCCATCAACTCAACCATCGTCCATCCTTCGCTATGATCCCAACGGCCTCCCTCCCCACATGCAGCGGTTTAGGATGCGTCACGCCACAGTCCGACTTCAATTCAACTGGATTCCCTCCGCAGCTCGCCTACCGTCGTCGGCGAAGCGGCAGTAAGAGCAGCAGCAACAGCAGCAGCAGCAATGGCATCAGCAGCACCAGCAGCACTTTCAGTGCCGGCAGCTGCAGCTGGAGCCTCAACGGCCGGTTCCATACGTCGCATTCCTACGCCGCCGTCGCCGTCGGCTGCAGATCTCGCCGCAGTAGCAGCGACCGGCAGCGATCGCTGCGGGTGGTCGCCGCCGGGAGCAGCCGACGCGCGCGCGGGTGGGACGACGAGGCGGAGGGCGGCGGCAGCTTCGAGGTGCAGCGGCGGCTGGTGGAGCTGGTGCGCGTGCAGGTGAACGAGCTGGCCGTGAGCAGCGTGGTGGAGGAGGAGCAGCGCAAGCTGCGCAGCCTCGTGCAGGACTCGGACGAGAAGCTCGACCGCATCGCCATCCGCGCCATGCGCGGCGCCGACGAGTTCAGCAACCGGGTGCGTGCGCGCGCGTCCCACGTGCACCCACGTGGGTTTCCCAAGTGGGACCTCCACGTGGGCCTTCTTGGAACTGAGTTCCGGCACGCCTGAGCTTTGATAGGCTGCTCCGGCTTCCTGTATTCTGCTCGTTTCAAGGGCGAAGGAGGATCCGCGATCTTGTTAGAATTGAGTCTTGTCTCTCTGTTTTGCCCCCCCGAGCTGCCCGTAGTGCGTGACTCCTTGTCGTTTCGCGGGCGTCGCCCCCGTTCCCTGCGTTCGTGTCGGAATTCGATTTCCTCCGTTGTTTCTTCCTCCGTTGAGCTCCTCAGAATTGAGCCCGAGAGGAGGAAGAGCGAGCACCAACCATTGTGAAACTTTCCTCCGTCCTGGCATCAAGGGAGAAGGAAGTGAAAATGATCCTCTTGTTTCTCTCCGCCTTCCTTCTTCACTCGCGGCCTCTGCCTCTGCCTGTGCCTGTGCCTGTGCCTCTGCCCCTGCCGCTGCCTCCGCCTCTGCCTCTACCTCTGCTCCTCGCTCGGCCTTGAGAGACGCCAACAGAGGAAGGGCGGACAGGCGTTGGAGCATCTTCTTGTGGTGTTGGTGTTGGTGCTTGAGGAAATACCCCACCCCGCTGCTTGAAAGACTAGCCGAAAGCCGCTTGCCAACGACAAGGAAAGAGAAGAAGAAAAACATAGTGGCTTCGGAGCTGTTGCAAACTCTCTCTCTCTCTCTCTCTCTCTCTCTCTCTCTCTCTCTCTCTCTCT
>SZWC01011057.1:73019-89626 GCA_023375785.1 Penium margaritaceum | reverse complement strand
GGGGGGGGGGGGGGGCGGCTGTGTTGTGATACCTCAACACTATCTTCGAGCCTAAGCCATGGGGGGTAGGGGGGTGTCATGATACCGTCGCAAATCTGTCCTCCAGGTCGTCCACGGAACATCCCTCTATGGGGAGTCGGAGGGAGTATACCAGTGAAGGCACCTACGCGTAAGAAATCAACAAAAACCGACCTGGTGTCAAAGGGAGAAACATTTTTCTATTGATTGACTAGCAAGTACAAAGACTTTCAACAAGTAGTGGAATGCTGTGGCAACCATGCACAATGACCAACCAGATTAGGCATGTACCACTTACCATGACCAGATGATTTTACTATGTGTGGTCAACATTGACAACCCATAATTTGGGTCACGATTTGTCAGAGGGGGAAACAATGGTTTGCAAATACTGGATACCAACTAGCAAGTACAACGACCTTCAGTCAGTAGCAGCAGGGTGTGGCTACCATGCACAATGACCGACCAAATTAGGCATATGTACTGCCTTTGACCAAAGGAATCCACCGTGTGTGGTCAACGTTGACAACTCATAATACGAGTCACAAATGGTCAGAGGGGGAAACAAAGGTTTGGGAACACCAAGTATCAAATAGCAAGCACAAGGAGCTTCAATACGTTGTGGTACGGTGTGGATACCATGCACTATGTGTCAACCGGCCTGAGGCAAACGGACTAGAAAACAGGGCCGACACAATAGCATCTGCCGGTCGCTCCTAGCATTTCAGCTTGGAGAAGATATCACCCTCAGGATCACGGTTCCACACTGAGCAGTTCCTAGGCAATCACTTGCTAGCAACTGTGTCCACTTAACACTTGGTCACTTTCGCGCGAGGTGCTAGTCAAAGACTAACTCCTGGGGCTTAGACCAACCAGTGTCTTCTTTATACTATTCCTTAGTTGGACAACTCTGTGAGGAGCATCTAAGGCCAGATTTTGTGATTAGAATGAAGAATGAACCTGGTACATATAGTCCTAGGCCTGGCTTCTAAGGTGTGTGGGTAGTGACACTTTTGGGGTGGTCACTCCACACCACCTCACCAGTCCGCCAATTGGCACATCCACTGACCGCCAAGTGGCGCACTCTCCTCATGCATGGAGAAATGTCTAAGAAACTTCCCCTGTGCTAGAAGGTCAAAAAACCTCCTGCACACATCAAGGCTCGATCGTAGGACCTGTTGTCCCTAAGTCCAACATGCTATCCATTGCGCTACACTTCTGGTGTCTCGCTTGGACTTGCACCACGAACAAGGTCTGGGGGACGTACTCCAAGGGAGCAGTGCATGCCCAACCTGTCTGTCAAGCCATAGCATTGGCCATGGGGCATAGAAGAACAACAATCTCTCCCTTGCACCTTAGGCCACCTGCTGTGGTAGTTTTTCTTTTGTTTTTCTTCGGCATGAACATGTAGCTCTAGGTTTTGTATGTGCATGTATGTTTTCTTGGTCTTTAGTTCTCATCTCTTGCATCCACCATGCCGACTCTTGAGCACCTGCAACATGCAAGTCGCTGTCTAGCGGCTTTGTCAAGAAGTTGGCAAGCATTTTCTTGGTTGCGACGTGCTCCAGTTCCACGACACTCTTGGCGATAAGGTCACGTGAGTAGTGGTACCGAATATCGATGTGTTTTGTACGCCGGGAGCTCATGTCGTCCTCTGCCATAGCCATGGCACTTTGGTTGTCGATGCGAATGACGGTTGCTTCCTCTTGTGGTGCCTTGATCTCATCAAGCAAACTGCGAAGCCACTGTGTTTCCTTGCACACTTTGGAGAGTGCAACGTATTCCGCCTCAGCAATAGAAATCGAGACGCAAACCTGCTTCCTGCTTGCCCACGAGACCGCACCACCATTGAGAAGACAGACAAACCCTGAGGTGGACTTCCTGTCATCAATCCGTCCTCCCCAGTCCGCGTCAGTGTAGCATGTCAGTCGCAGCAAGTCTGATCCTTCTAGACCTCCAAACCGAAGTCCGACGTGTCGAGTATTTTTGAGGTAGCAAAAAATCCGCTTCACGACTTGCCAATGTTCTGGCCCAGGGTTGGCCACAAACCTGCTCACCTGATCCACTGCATAAGCAATGTCAGGTCGTGTTCCCACCATTTCATACATGAGGCTTCCAACGGCGGACTGGTATGGAATGTTTTGCATCTCCCGCCGGTCTGCCTCGTTTTTTGGTGACATGGAGGAGGAGAGCTTACACTCGGAGGGCATGGGGGTGCTGAAGGCCTTGCAGTCCTCCATGTTGTAGCGCTTCAAGATGTCCATGATGTACTTGGTCTGGTTGAGCTCGATGGTGCCTGATTTACGGTTGCGGTGAACAGCAATCCCGAGGTAGTACTCGAGAGGTCCCATGTCCTTCATCTTAAATCTGCCAGCCAGATTTTTCTTGAGGTCCGTGAGGGCCTCCTGCGAGGAAGAACACATGATAAGATCATCCACGTACAACGCCACAAGTAGCAAGCCACGTTCGTCCTCCCGCACATAGACGCTAGGGTCATTCTTGCAATGTGCGAAGCAGATCTCAGCCATGAAGCTGTCCATCTCCTTGTACCAGATCCGTGGGGCCTGTTTCAGCCCGTACAACGCCTTCACCAGCTTGCACACCTTACCCTCGGGTGCTTTGACACCTTCCGGTACCTCAATTAGCACCTCCTTGTCGAGCTTCCCATAAAGGAAGGCTGTCTTCACATCCATCTGGTGGATCTCAAGGTCTTTGGCGGCAGCGACAGCAAGCAGGGACCTAATGGAGGCAAACGTGACGACCGGTGCGAAGCTGTCATTGTACTCGGACCCTGCGCGCTGTGAGAACCCTTTCGCCACGACCCTTGCCTTGTACTTGTCGATGCTATCATCTTGCTTCCGCTTCAACCTGAGCACCCACTTTGAGCCCACCACGTGAGCGTTAGCGGGTCTGTCCACCAGCACCCATGTGCCATTTTCTTCGATGGACGCGAGCTCGCTGTCCACCGCCTCCTTCCACTTGGCCGCATCGGGCCTTGCCAGCGCCTCAGCCACAGTGAGCGGCTCTCCCTGAGCCAAACAGGACCAACTCAGTCCAGTCCAGCTTCCAGTGTCAGCGTCGTACTTTGGAGTTTGTTTTCTTTGTCGTGTGCTGTGACGTTGCATTCCTGGAGGATGTTTGCCATGCTGTTGCTCCTTTGGTGTCGGCTGCCCTGGAGTTAAATTTTCCTCTTTTGAAGAGCCACTGACCTCCAAGCTGGTCTCAGAGGCCTCGAACGTCTCGGACTCTGTGTCGGAGCTCGCCGCTGCATCAGCCTGCGTAGTCGCTCCCCCTGGCACACCACTCTTCTTCACGTCCTGCCGCACTGGCACCACTTGCCAGTTTTCAGGAGCTTGATCTCCTGACTCTAGTAGCACCAACCACTCTCCCTGTTTTGGAGACAGTCAGTTTGCGAAGGGAATAATGTCATTTGGCATTAGTTTTTTAACATGCATATGATCACAACATTTATAGGGCTAGTCATGAGCTTTCCAATGCACCAAACTGCGCGCGATTTGGCCAAGCATAGCTCAAGTTATGCTTGCCAAAGCGCAGGTCTCACCCACCACAGAAGCCTGACGCCACCACTCGCCGTGGCGCCTTCATTTATGTGCGAAGCGCCTTTCCCAATGCGCATGTCCCATTGCACATGGTGTGGGGGTCCCCTGTACTGTTTCCACACACCCTACCCACTTTTGGGTCGTGGTTGGTGATAGGGTGTGACGAGGTTCGAAACCTGTTCGCGGACCTGCAGTCATAATTTTGACTGTCCCTGAGTAACAAAACGTACTACTGAGTTTCGGACGCCGAGCCAGATTTTTGGCTGTCCCTCAGTAACAACCTGCACTACTGGATCCACTGGATGATCCGCCGGATCAGGTGGATCATCCACCGGACGCCTCGGCAGGCCTATCGGAGCATTTTCTCTAGATGGTATATTTGTTACTCGGTCCGGTCGATTATCGACCGGATTTCGAGTCACACCCAGGTCCCAGAGCCGCTGCGCATACCCGAACTTTGGAAAGCCATATCTCCCTCTATACTTGTTCGATTCCGTCAAAAAAACTTCCACCAGATTTAGCAACCTGTCATCTTTGAGGGGCAATCCTCCATTTAGGATCCGAGCAAATGTCGAGTCGCCAGATCCGCCGGAGCGGAGTTTCCATTTTCAGGCGGCTCGTGAGCGCCTCCCGGCGCCGCACTTGGACATGCCAAGGAGCAATTTTTCAACAGTTTTCCCCCATTGACCATTTGTGACTCGTGTTATGAGTTTTCACCATTGACCATACACTGTGACATCCGTTTGGTCAAGGTTTGTGACATATGCCTACTTTGGTTTGTCACTGTACATGGTTACCACGTCGTGTCATTAGGTATTGAAAGTATTTGTGCTTTCTTGTTGACAGCTAGTGTTCCCAAACCATTGTTAGCCCCCTTTGACTATCCGTGACTCGTGTTGTGAGTTGTAAATGTTGACCACATGAAGTGAAATTCTTTGTTGATGGTCAGTGACAAATGCATACTTTGGCTGATCACTGTGCATTGTAGCCACACTGTGCCACTACATATTGAAGGTATTTGTACTTGCTAGTCGATAACTAGTATTCACAAACCATTCTCTTCCACCCTGACCATTTGTGACTCGTGTTATGAGTTGTCAGCGTTGACCACACACGGTGGATTTCTTTGGTCAAAGGCAGTACATATGCCCACTTTGGTCAGTCATTGTGCATGGTAGCCACACCGTGGTACTACTGACTGAAGGTCGTTGTACTTGCTAGTTGGTATCTAGTATTCCCAAACCATTGTTTCCCCCTCTGAAAGTTCGTGACCCATATCATGGGTTGTCAACGTTGTCCACACATAGTAAGTTTATTTGGTCATGGTAAGTGGCACATGCCTAATCTGTTTGGTCATTGTGCATGGTAGCCACACCGTTCCACTACTTGTTGAAAGTCTTTGTACTTACCTGTCAATGAATAGCAAAAGGTTTCTCCCTTTGACACCAGGTCGGTTTTTGTTGATTTGTTACGGGTAGGTGCCTTCACTGGAATACTCCATCCCATCCCCCTAGAGGGATGTTTGGTGGATGACCTGGAGGACAGATTTGCGACCGCATTATGACACCCCCGTATCCCCCCCCCTCCCGCTCACAGCTTAGGCTCAAAGGTAGAGTTGAGGTATCACAACACGGCCGCCCCTCCCCTTCCAGGTTGCGAGCCTATTCTATATTGCGCGTACGAGGATTCAAACCCAGGACCTACCACTCCATAATCTAACTCTATAAGCACTAAGCCAACTCACATGGTGTTCATATGATGTCCAAATGACATTATAAGGGTTCCTATGGGTAAAGGGCATAAAATAAGGGGGTGTAAGATTAGAGGGTAGTTTTCAAAAGTATGAATGATAAAAAATTTAGTTTAATTATAAACAATTGACGCAGACGGAATTTCAAGCTTTGCAACTTCGAGCTTGACTAACCTCTCAACCATTGCTCCGATTGACCAGCCGTAAGAAGGAAAGTTGACTACACACAGTGAAACTATTTTTATGATATCCAGTGACACAAGCATACTATGATTGGTCATTGTGCATGGTAGCCACACCATGCTACCACTTATCGAAGGCCTTTGTAATTGCTAGTCGATACCGAGTATTCCCAAACCATTTTTTCTCCCTCTGCCCATTTTTGACTTGTATTATGAGTTGTGAACGTTGACCACACACACTAAACTTCTTTGGTCATGAGCAGTGATGTATGCCTACTTGGGTAGGTCATTGTGCACGGTAGCCACACCGTGGCAATACATCCGAAAACTATTTGTACTTGATAGAAGATACATAGTGTTTTGACACCATGTTTTCCCCCTCTGACCAGTTGTGACTCATGTTATCGGTTGTGAACGTTGACCACCCATATTGAAATTCTTTGGTCATGGTTAGTGACATATGCCTAGTTTGGTTTGTCACTTTACGTGGTTACAATGCGGTGTCAGTGCGTATTGAAGGTCTTTGTGCTTTCTAGTTGATACCTAGTGTTCCGAACCCATTGTTACCCCCCCCTGACTATCAGTGACTCGTGTTGTGAGTTGTCAACGCTGACCACAGGAAGTGAAATTCGTTGGTCATGGTAAGTGACATATGCATACTTTGGTTGGTCACTGTGTATGGTAGCCAGGCTGTGCCAACATACATTGAAGGTATGTTTACTTGCTAGTGGATAACTAGTATTCACAAGCCATTATCTTCCACCCTGACCCTTCCTGACTCGTGTCAAGAGTTGTCAAAGTTTACCATACTAAGTGACATTGTTTGGTCATGGTCAGTGACATATGCCTGCTTTTGTTGGTCATCATGCATGGTATCCCCACCATGCCACAACTTATTGAAGGTCCTTGTGCTTGCTAGTTGATACCTGGTATTCCCAAACCATTGTATCCCCCTCTGACCATTTGTGACTCCAATTATCAGTTTTCAATGCTGACCAAACACAGTGGATTTCTTTGGTCAAAGGTAGTACATATGCCTACTTTGGTCGGTCATTGTGCATGGCAGCCACACCGTGCTTTTACTGATTGAAGGTCGCTGTACTTGCTAGTTGATAACTGGTATTCACAGACCATTGTTTCCCCTTTTGACCGTTTGTGACTCGTGTTATGATTGGTGAATGTTGACCACCCATATTGAAATTCTTTCATCATGGTTGGTGACATATGCCTACTTTATTTGTTTGGTGTGCATAGTAGCCACACCGTGCCAGTACGTATTGAAGTTTTTTTTCCTTTCTAGTCGATACATAGGGTTCCCAAACCATTGTCTCTACCTCTGACTATTTGTGACTCGTGTTGTGAGTTGTCAATGTTGACCATACATAGTGGACTTCTTTGGTCATAGTCAGTGACGTGTGCATCCTTTGGTTGTTCATTGTGCATGCTAGCCACACCGTGCCACTACTTGTTGAAAATCTTTCTACTTGCTAGTTGATAACTAGTGTTCCTAACCCATGTTTTCCCCCACTGACCATTTGTGACTCGTGTTATGAGTTTTCAACGTCAGCCACACATTGTGAAATCCGTTTGGTCATGGTTTGTGACATATGCCTATTTTGGTTTGTCACTGTACATGGTTACCACGCCGTGTCATTACGTATCGAAGGTATTTGTGCTTTCTTGTTGACAGCTAGTGTTCCCAAACCATTGTTAGCCCCCTCTAACTATCTGTGACTTGTGTTGTGAGTTGTAAATGTTGACTACATGGAGTGAAATTCTTTGTTCATGGTCAGTGAGAAATGCATACTTTGGTTGATCACTGTGCATTTTAGCCACACTGTGCCACTACATATTGAAGGTATTTGTACTTGCTAGTCAATAACTAGTATTCACAAAAATTTGTCTTCCACCCTGACCATTTGTGACTCGTGTTATGAGTTGTCAACGTTGACCACACACGGTGGATTTCTTTGGTCAAAGGCAGTACATATGCCTAGTTTGGTCGGTCATTGTGCATGGTAGCCACACCGTGCTACTACTGACTGAAGGTCGTTGTACTTGCTAGTTGGTATCTAGTATTCCCAAACCATTGTTTCCTCTCTGACAGTCCGTGACCCATATTATGGGTTGTCAACGTTGACCACACATAGTAAAATTATTTGGTCATGGTAAGTGGCACATTCCTAATCTGTTTGGTCATTGTGCATGGTAGCCACACCGGTCCACTACTTGTTGAAAGACTTTGTACTTGCCTGTCAATAAATAGAAAAAGGTTTCTCCCTTTGACACCAGATCGGTTTTTGTTGATTTGTTACGCGTAGGTGCCTTCAGTGGAATACTCCATCCCACCCCCCTAGAGGGATGTTACTTGGACGACCTAGAGGACAGATTTGCGCCTGCATTATGATACCCCCCCCCACCCCCCCCCCCCCCTCACGGCTTAGGCTCGAAGGTAGAGTTGAGGTATCACAACACAGCCCCCCTCCCCCCCCCCCAGGTCGCGAGCCTATTCTATATTGCGCATACGAGGATTCAAAAACAAGACCTACCGCTCCAGAATCTAACTCTATAAGGACAAAGCCAACTTACATGGTGTTCATATGATGTCTAAATGACATTATAAGGGTTCCTATGGGTAAAGGGCATAAAACAAGGGGGTGTAAGATATGAGGGTAGTTTTCAAAAGTATGAATGACAACAAAGTTAGTTTAATCATAAACAATTGACGCAGATGGAATTTCAAATTTTGCAACTTCGAGCTTGAATAACCTCTCAACCATTGCTCCGATTGACCAGCCGTAAGAAGGAAAGTTGACTACACACAGTGAAACTCTTTTTATGATATCCAGTCACACAAGCATACTTTGGTTGGTCATTGTGTACGGTAGCCACATCGTGCCACCACTTATTGAAGGTCTTTGTACTTGCTAGTCGATACCGAGTATTCCCAAACCATTTTTCTCCCTCTGCCCATTTGGACTTGCATGATGAGTTGTGAACGTTGACCACACACACTAAACGTCTTTGGTCATGAGCAGCGATGTATGCCTACTTGGGTAGGTCATTGTGCACAGTAGCCACACCGTGCCAATACATCCAAAAATTCTTTCTACTTGATAGAAGATGCATAGTGTTTTGAAACCATGTTCTCCCCCTTTGACCATTTGTGACTCATGTTATGGGTTGTGAACGTTGACCACCCATATTGAAATTCTTTGGTCATGGTTAGTGACATATGCCTAGTTTGGTTTGTCACTTTACGTGGTTACAATGCCGGGTCACTACGTATTGAAGGTCTTTGTGCTTTCTAGTTGATTGCTAGTGTTCCCCACCCATTGTTACCCCCTTCTAACTATCAGTGACTCGTGTTGTGAGTTGTCAACGCTGACCACATGAAGTGAAACTCGTTGGTCATGGTAAGTGACATATGCATGCTTTGGTTGGTCACTGTGTATGGTAGCCACGTTGTGCCACTACATATTGAAGGTATGTGTACTTGCTAGTCGATAACTAGTATTCACAAACCATTATCTTCCACCCTGACCATTCCTGACTCGCGTCATGAGTTGTCAATGTTTACCACACTTAGTGACATTATTTGGTCATGGTCAGTGACATATGCCTACTTTGGTTGGTCATCGTTCATGGTCTGCACACTGTGCCACAACTTATTGAAGGTCCTTGTGCTTGATAGATGATACCTGGTGTTCCCAAACCATTGTCTCCCCCTCTGACCATTAGTGACTCCTATTATGAATTGTCAACGTTGACCACACACAGCGGATTTCTTTGGTCAAAGGTAGTACATATGCCTACTTTGGTCGGTCATGGTGCATGGTAGCCACACCGTGCTTGTATTGATTGAAGGTCGCTGCACTTGCTAGTTGATAACTGATATTCAAATACCATTGTTTCCCCCTCTGACCGTTTGTGACTCGAGTTATGGTTGGGGAATGTTGACCACCCATATTGAGATTATTTCATCATGGTTGGTGATATATGCCTAGTTTGGTTGTTTGGTGTGCATAGTAGCCACACCGTGCCACTACGTATTCAAGTTCTACGTCCTTTCTAGTCGATACATATGGTTCCCAAACCATTGTCTCTCCCTCTGACCATTTGTGACTCGTGTTATGAGTTGTGAGTGTTGACCATAAGTAGTGGACTTCTTTGGTCACAGTCAGTGACGTGTGCATCCTTTGGTTGGTTGCTGTGCACGCTAGCCACACTGTGCCACTACTTGTTCAAAATCTTTCTACTTGCTAGTTGATAACTAGTGCTCCCAACCCATGTTTTCCCCCGCTGACCATTTTTGACTCGTGTTATGAGTTTTCAATGTTGACCACACACTGTGAAATCTGTTTGGTCATGGTTTCTGACATATGCCTACTTTTGTTTTTCAACATACATGGTTACCACTCCGTGTCATTACGTATCGAAGGTCTTTGTGCTTTTGTGTTGGCAGCTAGTGTTCCCAAACCATTGTTAGTCCCCTCTGACTATCTCTGACTTCTGTTGTGAGTCGTAAACGATGACCACATGACCTGAAATTCTTTGTTCATGGTCAGTGACATATGCATACTTTGGTTGGTCACTGTGCATTGTAGCCACACTGTGCCACTACATATTGAAGGTATTTGTACTTGCTAGTCGATAACTAGTATTCGCAAACCATTATCTTCCACCCTGACCATTTGTGACTCCTGTTATGAGTTGTCAAAGTTTACCACAGTTTGTGACATTACTTGGTCATTGTCAGTAACATATGCCTACTTTGGTTGGTCATCGTGCATGGTATCAACACCATGCCACAACGTATTGAAGCTCCTTGTGCTTGCTAGTTGATACTTGGTGTTCCCAAAACATTGTTTCCCCCATTGACCATTTGTGACTCGTATTACGAGTTATCAACGTTGACCACACACAGCGGATTTATTTGGTCAAAGGGAGTACATATGCCTTCTTTGGTCAGTCATTGTGCATGGTAGCGACACCGTGCTACTACCGATTGAAGGTCGTTTTACTTGCTAATTGATTACTGATATTCCCATATCATTGTTTCCTCCCCTGACCGTTTGTGACTCGTGTTATGGTTGGTCAACGTTGACCACCCATATTGAAATTCTCTGGTCATGGTCAGTGACAGATGCCTAGTTTGGTTGTTTGGTGTGCATATTAGCCACACCGTGCCACTACATATTGAAGTTCTTTGTCCTTTCTAGTCCATACATAGGGTTCCTAAACCATTGTCTCTCCCTTTGACCATTTGTGACTCGTGTTATAAGTTGTCAATGTTGACCACACATAGTGGACTTCTTCGGTCATAGTCAGTGACATATATATCCTTTGGTTGGTCACTGTCCACGATAGCCACACCGTGCCACTACTTGTTGAAGTTCTTCGTACTTGCTAGTTGATAACTAGTGTTCCCAACCCATGGTTTCCCCCACTGACGATTTTTGAATCCTGTTATGAGTTTTCAACGTTGACCACACACTGTGAGCTCGGTTTTGTCATGGTTAGTGACATATGCCTACTTTGGTTTGTCCCTGTACATGGTTACCACGCCGTGTCACTACGCATTGAAGGTCTTTGTGCTTTCTAGTTTATAGCTAGTGTTCCCAAACCGCTGTTAGCCCCTCTGAATATATGTGACTCGTGTTGTGATTGTCAAAATTGACCACATGAAGTGGAATTCTTTGGCCATGGTCAGTGAGATATGTATACTTTGGTTGGTCACTGTGCATTGTAGCCGCACTGTGCCACTACATATTGAAGGTTTTTGTACTTGCTAGTTGATAACTAGTAGTTAGAAACCATTGTCTTCCACTCTGACCATTTGTGACTTGTGTTATGAGCGGTCAAAGTTGACCACACATTGTGACATTCTTTGGTCATGGTCAGTGACACATGCATACCTTGGCTGGTCATTGTGCATGGTATCCACACCGTGCCACAACGCATTTAAGGTCATTGTGCTTGCTAGTTGCTACCTGGTATTCCCAAACAATTGTTTCCCCCTCTGACTATTTGTGACTCGTATTATCAGTTGTCAACATTGACCACACACAACGGATTTCTTTGGTCAAAGGCAGTACATATGCCTTCTTTGGTGGGTCATTGTGCATGGTAGCCACACTGTGCTACTACTGATTGAAGGGGGTCGTACTTGCTACTTGAGAACTGATATTCCCGGACCATTGTTTCCCCCTCTGACCGTTCGTGACACGTGTTATAGTTGTTGAAAGTTGACCACCCATATTGAAATTCTTTGGTCATGGTCATTGACATATGCCTAGTTTGGTTGTTTGGTGTGCATAGTAGCCACACCGTGCCACTACGTATTGAGGTTATTTGTCCTTTCTAGTCCATGCATAGGGTTCCCAAACTATTGTCTCTCCCTTTGACCATTTCTGTCTCGTGTTATGAGTTGTCAATGTTAACCACGCATACTGGATTACATCGGTCATAGTCAGTGACGTATTCATCCTTTGGTTGGTCACTGTGCACCCTAGCCAAACCGTGCCACTATTTGTTGAAGTTATTCGCACTCTCTAGTTGATAACTAGTGTTTTGAACCCATTTTTCCCCCTCTCACCATTTGTGACTCGTGTTATGCTTTTTCAATATTGACCACACAGTGTGAATTTTTTTTGGTCATGGTTAGTGACAGATGCCTACTTTGGTTTGTCACTGTACATGGTTACCGTGCCGTGTCACTACATATTAAAGATATTTGTGCTTTCTAGTCAATAGGTAGTGTTCCCAAACCATTGTTCCCCCCCTTTGACTATTTGTGACTCGTGTTGTGAGTTGTCAATGCCGACCACATGAAGTGAAATTCGTTGGTCATGGTCAGTGACATATGCATACTTTGGTTGGTCACTATGCATGGTAGCCACACTGTGCCACTACATATTGAAGGTATTTGTACTTGCTACTCAAAAACTAGTATTCACAAACCATTGTCTTCCACTCTGACCATTTGTCACTCGTGTTATGAGCTGTCAAAGTCTACCACACTTAGTGACATTATTTGGTCATGGTCAGTGACATATGCCTACTTTGGTTGGTCATCGCGCATGGTATCCACACCGTGCCACAACTTGTTGAAGGTCCCTGTGCTTGCTAGGTCATACCTGATGTTCCCAGACCATTGATTCCCCCTCTGATCATTTGTGATTCGTATTATGAGTCGTCAACGTTGGGCAAACAGAGCGGATTTCTTTGGTAAGAGGCAGTACATATGCCTACTTTGGTCGGTCATTGTGCATGGTAGCCACACTGTGCTTATACTGATTGAAGGTCGCTGTACTTGCTAGTTGAGAACTGATATTCCTAGACCATTGTTTCCCCCTCTGCCCATTTGTGACTCGTGTTGTGGTTGGTGAATGTTGACCACCCATATTGAAATAATTTGGTCATGGTCAGTGACATATGCCTACGTTGGTTGTTTGGTGTGCATAGTAGCCACACCGTGTCAATACGTATTGAAGTTCTTTGTCCTTTCTAGTTGATACCTAGGGTTCCCAAACCATTGTCTCCCCCTCTGACCATTTGTGTCTCGTGTTATGAGTTGTCAATGTTGACCACACATAGTGGACTTCTTCGGTCATAGTCAGTGACATATGCATCCTTTGGTTGGTCACTGTGCACGCTAGCCATACCGTGCCACTACTTGTTGAAAATCTTTCTTCCCGCTAGTTGATAACTTGTGCTCCCAACCGATGGTTTCCACCAATGACCATTTGTGACTCGTGTTATGAGTTTTCAACGTTGACCACACACAGTGAAATCCGTTTGGTCATGGTTAGTGACATATGCCTACTTTTGTTTGTCATTGTACATGGTTACCACGCCGTGTGACTACGTATTGAAGGTCTCTGTGCTTTCTTGTTGATAGCTAGTGTTCCCAAACCATTGTTACCCCCTCTGAAAATCTGTAACTCGTGTTGTGAGTTGTCAACGTTGACCACATGAAGTGAAATTCTTTGTTCATGGTCAGTGACATATGCGTACTTTGGTTGGTCACTGTGCATTGTAGCCACACTGTGCCACTACACATTGAAGGTATTTGTACTTACTAGTCGATAACTAGTATTCACAAACCATTCTCTTCCACCCTGACCACTTGTGACTTGTGTTATGAGTTGTCAAAGTTTACCGCACATGGTGACATTCTTTGGTCATGGTCAGTGACATATGCACATCTTGGTTCCTCATCATGCATGGTATCCACACCGTGCCACAACATATTGTATCTCCTTGTTCTTGCTATTTGATACTTGGTGTTCCCAACCCATTGTTTCCCCCTTTGACCATTTGTGACTCGTAATATGAGTTGTCGATGTTGACCGGACACAGCGGATTTTTTTCGCCAAAGGCAGTACATATGGCTACTTTGGTCAGTCATTGTGGATGGTAGCCACACCGTGCTACTACTGACTGAAGGTCGCTGTACTTGCTAGTTGAGAACTGATATTCCCAAACCATTGTTTCCTCCCCTGACCGTTTGTGACTTGTGTTATGGTTGGTCAGCGTTGACCACCCATATTGAAATTCTATGGTCATGGTCAGTGACATATGCCTAGTTTGGATGTTTATTGTGCATATTAGCCACACCGTGCCACTACGTATTGAAGTTATTTGTCCTTTCTAGTCCATGCATATGGTTCCCAAACCATTATCTCTCCCTCTGACCATTCATGACTCGTGTTATGAGTTGTCAATGTTGACACCACACATTGGACTTCTTCGGTCATAGTCAGTGAAGCATTCATCCTTTGGTTGGTCACCGTGCACGCTAGCCACACCGTGCCACTACTTGTTGAAGTTCTTTGTACTTGCTAGTTGACAACTAGAGTTCCTAACCCATTGTTTCCCCCTCTGACCATTTGTGACTTGTGGGATGAGTTTTCAACGTTGACCACACACTGTGAAATTCGTTTGGTCATGGTTAGTGACATATGCCTACTTTGGCTTGTCACTGTACATGGTTACCACGCCGTGTCACTACGTATTGAAGGTATTTGTTCTTTCTATTCAATAGCTAGTGTTCCCAAACCATTGTTACCCCCCTCTCACTATCAGTGACTCGTGTTGTGAGTTGTCAACGCTGACCACATGAAGTGAAATTCGTTGGTCATGGTCAGTGACATATGCATACTTTGGTTGGTCACTGTGCATGGTAGCCACGCTGTGCCACAACATATTGAAGGTATTTGTACTTGCTAGTCGATAACTAGTATTCACAAACCATTATCTTCCACCCTGACCATCCGTAACTCGTGTTATGAGTTGTCAAAGTTGACCACACTTAGTGACATTATTTGGTCATGGTCAGTGACATATGCCTACTTTAGATTGTCACCGTTCATGGTATCCACACCGTGCCACAACGTATTGAAGGTCCTTGTGCTTGCTAGATGATACCTGGTGTTCCCAAACCATTGTCTCCCCCTCTGACCATTAGTGACTTCTATTATGAGTTGTCAACGCTGACCACACACAGCGGATTTCTTTGGTCAAAGGTAGTACATATGCCTACTTTGGTCGGTCATTATGCATGGGAGCCACACCGTGCTTATACTGATTGAAGGTCGGTGTACTTGCTAGTTGAGAATTGATGTTTACAGACCATTGTTTCCCCCTCTGGCCGTTTGTGACTCTTGTCATGGTTGGTGAATGTTGACCACCCATATTGGCATTCTTTCATCATGGTCGGTGACATATGCCTAGTTTGGTTGTTTGGTGTGCATAGTAGCCACACTATGCCACTACGTATTGACGTTCTTTGTCCTTTCTAGTCAATACATATGGTTCCCAAACCACTGTCTCACCCTCTGACCATTTGTGACTCGTGTTATGAGTTGTCAATGTTTGCCATACATAGTGGACTTCTTGCGTCATAGTCAGTGACGTGTGCATTCTTTGGTCAGTCACTGTGCACGCTAGGCACACTGTGCCACTACTTATCAAAGGTCTTTGTACTTGCTTGTCGATACCGAGTATTCCCAAACCATTGTTTCCCCCTGTGCCCATTTGTGACTTGTATTATGAGTTGTGAACGTTGACCACACACACTAAACTTCTTTGGTCATGAGCAGTGATGTATGCCTACTTGGGTAGGTCATTGTGCACGGTAGCTACACCGTGCTAATACAAACAAAAACCCTTCCTACTTGCTAGAAGATACATGGTGTTCTGAAACCATGTTTTCCCTCTCTGACCATTTGTGACTCATGTTATGGATTGTGAACGTTGACCACCCATATCGAAAATCTTTGGTCATGGTTAGTGACATATGCCTAGTTTGGTTTTTCACTGTACGTAGCTACCACGCAGGGTCACTACGTATTGAAGGTCTTTGTGCTTTCTAGTTGATAGCTAGTGTTCCCAAACCATTGTTACCCCTCTCTGACAATCATTGACTCGTGTTGTGAGCTGTCAGTGCTGACCACATTAAAGAAGGTACTACTGAAGGTATTTGTACTTGCTAGGCGATAACAATTATTCACAAACCATTATCTTCCACCCTGACCATTTGTGACTCGTGTTATGAGTTGTCAAAGTTTACCACACTTAGTGACATTATTTGGTCACGGTCAGTGACATATGCCAACTTTGGTTGGTCATCGTTCATGGTCTGCAAACTGTGCCACACCGTATTGAAGCTCCTTGTGCTTGCTATTTGATACTTTGTGTTCCCAAACCATTGTTTCCCCATCTGACCATATGGCTTGTGTAACTGAATATCATAAAAAGAGTTTCTACTTACCATTTGTTGGTCAATCGGAGCAATGGTTGATTTGTTATTCAAGCTAGAAGTTGCAAAAGTCGAAATTCCGTCTGCGTCAATTTTTTATTATTAAACTAACTTTGTTATCATTCATACTTTTGAAAACTACCCCTGATCTTACACCCCCTTTTTTTATGCCCTTTACCCATGGGAACCGTTGTAATGTCATCTGGACATCATGTGAACACCATGTAAGTTGGGTTAGTGCTTATAGAGTTTAGATTATAGAGCGGTAGGTCCTGGGTTTGAATCCTCGTACGCGCAATATAGAATAGGCTCGCGACCAAGGGGGGGGGGGG
>SZWC01011057.1:36853-72955 GCA_023375785.1 Penium margaritaceum | reverse complement strand
GGGGGGGGGGGTGTTGTGATACCTCAACTCTACCTTCGAGCCTAAGCCGTGGGGGTGTAGAGGGAGTGTCATAATGCGGTCGCAAATCTGTCCTCCAGGTCGTCCACGGAACATCCCTCTAGGGGGGTGGGAGGGAGTATTCCAGTGAAGGCACCTAAGCATAACAAATCAACAGAAACCGATCTGGTGTCAAAGGGAGAAACCTTTTGCTATTTATTGACTAGCATGTACAAAAACTTTCAACAAGTAGTGGAACAGTGTGGCTACCATGCACAATGACCAACCAGATTAGGCATGTGCTAGTTACCATGACCAAATAGTTTTACTATGTGTGGTCAACGTTGCCAACCCATAATATGGGTCACGAATTATCAGAAGGGGAAACAATGGTTTGGGAATACTAGATACCAACTAGCAATTACAACGACCTTCAGTCAGTAGTAGCACGGTGTGGCTAACATGCACAATGACTGATCAAAGTAGGCATATGTACTGCCTTTGACCAAAGAAATCCGCTGTGTGTGGTCAACATTGACAAATCATAATACGAGTCACAAATGGTCAGAGGGAAAAACAATGGGTTGGGAACACCAAGTATCAACTAGCAAGCACAAGGAGCTTCAATAAGTTTTGGCATGGTATGGATGCCATGCACGATGACCAACCAAAGTAGGCATATGTCACTATCCGTGACCAAATAATGTCACTAAGTGTGGTAAACTTTGACAGCTCATAACACGAGTCACAAATGGTCAGAGTGGAAGACAATGGCTTGTGAATACTAGTTATCGAGAAGCAAGTACAAATAACTTCAATATGTAGTGGCACAGCGTGGCTACCATGCACAGTGACGAAGCAAAGTATGCATATGTCACTGATCATAACCAACGAGCTTAACTTCATGTGGTCAGCGTTGACAACTCACAACACGAGTCACAGATAGTCAAAGGGGGGTAACAATGGTTTGGGAACACTAGCTATTAACTAGAAAGCACAAATACCTTTAACATGTAGTGAAACGGCGCCGTAACCATGTACAGTGACAAACAAAAGTAGGAATATGTCACTAACCATGACCAAACGGATTTTACAGTGTGTGGTCAACGTTGAAAACTCATAACACGAGTCAGAAATGGTCAGTGGGGGAAACTATGGGTTGGGAACACTAGTTATCGACTAGCAAGTAGAAAGATTTTCAACAAGTAGTGGCACGGTGTGGCTAGCGTGCACAGCAACCAACCAAAGGATGCATATGTCACTGACTATGACCGAAGAAGTCCACCATGTGTGGTCAACATTGACAACTCATAACACGAGTCACAAATGGTCTGAGAGAGAGAGAGAGAGAGACAATGGTTTAGGAACCCTATGAATTGACTAGAAAGGACAAAGAACCTCAATACGTAGTGGCACTGTGTGACTACTATGCACACCAAACAACCCAACTAGGCATATGTCACTGACCATGACCAAAGAATTTCAATATGGGTGGTCAAAATTTACCAACCATAACACGAGTCATAAATGGTTAGAGGGGGAAACAATGGTCTGGGAATATCAGTTCTCAACTAGAAAGTACAGAGACCTTCAATCAGTATAAGCACGGTGTGGTTACCATGCACAATGACTGACCAAAGTAGGCACATGTAATGCCTTTGACCAAAGAAATCCGCTGTGTGTGGTGAATGTTGACAACTCATAATAATAGTCACAAATGGTCAGAGGGGGAGACAATGGTTTGGGAACACCAGGTATTAACTAGCAAGCACAAGGAACTTCAATACATTGTGGCACGGTGTGGATACCATGCACGATGACCAACCGAAGTAGGCATATGTCACTGACCATGACCAAATAATGTCACTAAGTGTGGTAAACTTTGACGATTCACAACACGAGTTACACATGGTCAGAGTGGAAGACAATGGTTTGGAAATAATAGTTATCGAGTAGCAAGTACAAATACCTTCAATATGTAGTGGCACAGCGTGGCTACCATGTATAGTGACCAATCAAAGTATGCATGTATCACTGACCATGACCAACGAATTTCACTTCATGTCGTCAGCGTTGACAACTCACAACATGAATCACAGATAGTCAAAGGGGGTAAAAATGGTTTGGGAACACTTGCTATTGATTAGAAAGCACAAATACCTTCAATCTGTAGTGACACGGCGTGGTAACCATGTACAGGAACAAACCAAAGTAGGCATATGTCACTATCCATGACCAAACGGATTTCACAGTGGGGAAAACCATGGATTGGGAACACTAATCATTAACTAGCAAGTAGAAATATTTTCAACAATTAGTGGCACGGTGTGGCTAGCGTGCACAGTGACCAACCAAAGGATGCATATGTCACTGACTATGACCGAAAAAGTCCATTATGTGTGGTCAACATTGACAACTCATAACACGAGTCACGAATGGTCAGAGGGAGAGAAAATTGTTTGGGAACCCTATGCATGGACTACAAAAGACAAATAACTTCAGTACATAGTGGCACGGTGTGGCTAATATGCACACCAAACATCCAAACTAGGCATATGTCACTGGCCATGACTAGAGAATTTCAATATGGGTGGTCAACGTTGACCAACCATAACACGAGTCACAAACGGTCATGGGAGGAAACAATGCTATGGGAATATCAGTTATCAACTAACAAGTACAACGCCCTTCGGTCAGTAGTAGCACGGTGTGGCTACCATGCATAATCACCAACCAAAGTAGGCATATGTACTGCCTTTGACCAAAGAAATCCGCTGTGTCTGGTCATCGTCGACAACTCATAATACGAGTCACAAATGGTCAGAGGGGGGAACAATCGTTTAGGTACACCAAGTATCAAATAGTAAGCACAAGGAGCTACAATACGTTGTGGCACGGTGTGGATACCATGCACGATGACCAATGAAGGTATGCATATGTCACTGACCATGACCAAAGAATGTCACCATGTGTGGTAAACATTGACAACTCATAACACAAGTCACAAATGGTCAGGGTGGAAGATAATGGTTTGTGAATACTAGTTATTGACTAGCAAGTACAAAGACCTTCAATATGTAGTGGCACAGTGTGGCTACAATGCACAGTGACCAACCATAGTACGCATATGTCACTGACCATGAACAAAGAATTTAACCTCATGTAGTCAACATTGACAACTCACAACACGAGTCACAGATATTCAGAGGGGGTAACATTGGTTTGGGAACATAAGCTATCAACAAGAAAACACAGAGACCTTCAATATGTAAAGACACGGCGTGGTAACCATGTACAGTGATAAACCAAAGCAGGTATATGTCACTAACCATGACCAAAAGAATTTCACAGTGTGTGGTCAACGTTGAAAACACATAACACGAGTCACAAATGGTGAGAGGGGGAAATAATGGCTTGGGAACACGAGTTATCAACCAGCAAGTAGAAAGATGTACAAAAAGTAGTGGCACGGTGTGGCTAGCGTGCACAGTTACCAACCAAAGGATGCATATGTCCTTGACTATGACCGAAGAAGTCCACAATGTGTGGTCAACATTGACAACTCATAACACGAGTCACAAATGGTCAAAGGGAGAGACAATGGTTTAAGCACCCTATGTATTGACTAGAAAGGAACTTCAATACATAGTGGCACAGTGTGGCTACTATACACACCAAACAACCAAAGTAGGCAAATGTCACTAACCATGACCAAAGAACTTCAATATGGGTGGTCAACATTCATCAACCATAACATTCGTCACAAACGTTCAGAGGGGGAAACAATGGTCTGGGAATATCAATTCTCAACTACCAAGTACAGCGACCTTCAATCAGTATAAGCCAGGTGTGGCTACCATGCACAATGACCGGCCAAAGTAGGCATATCAACTGCCTTTAACCAAAGAAATCCGCTGTGTGTGGACAGCGTTGACAACTCATAATCGGAATCACAAATGGTCAGAGGGGGTGAAAATGGCCTGGGAACATCAGGTGTCAACTATCAAGCACAAGGACCTTCAAAAAGTTGTGGCACGGTGTTGATACCATGCACGTTGACCAACCAAAGTAGGCATATGTCACTGACCATGACCAAACAATGTCACTACGTGTGGTAAACGTTAACAGCTTATAACACGAGAGACAAATGGTCAGATGGAAGACAATGGTTTGTGGATACTAGTTATCGAGTAGCAAGTACAAATACCTTCAATATGTAGTGGCACAGCATGGCTACCATGCAGAGTGACCAACCAAAGTATGCATATGTCACTGACCATGACCGACGAATTTCACTTCATGTGGTCTGCATTGACAACTCAGAACACGAGTCACGGATAGTCAAGGGTTGTAAGAATGGTTTCGGAACACTAGCTACTAGCTAGAAAGCACAAATACCTTTAATATGTAGTGACACGGCATGGTAACCATGTACAGTGACAAACCAAAGTATGCATATGTCACTAACAACGACCAAGCGATTTTCACAGTGTGTGGTCAATATTGAAAACTCATAAGACGAGTCACAAATGGTCAGTGGGGGAAACAATGGATTGGGAACACTAGTTGTCAACTAGCAAGTATGAAGAACGTCAACAAGTAATTGCATGGTTTGTCTAGCGTGCACAGTGAACCACCAAATGATGAATACGTCACTGACTATGACCGAAGAGATCCAGTATGCGTGGTCAACATTGACAACTCATAACACGAGTCACAAATGGTCAGAGGGAGAGACAATGGTTTGGGAACCCTATGCGTGGACTAGCAAGGACAAATAACTTCAATATGTAGTGGCACGGTGTGGCTACTATGCACACCAAACAACCAAACTGGGCATATGTCACTGACCATGGCCAAAAAAATTCAATATGGGTGGTCAACGTTCACCAACCATAACACGAGTCACAAAGGGTCAGAGGGGGAAACAATGGTCCGGGAATATCAGTTCTCAACTAGCAAGTACAACGCCCTTCAATTAGTGATAGCACGGTGTGGCTACCATGCACAATGACCGACCAAAGTAGGCATATGTACTGCCTTTGACCAAAGAAATCCGCTGTGTGTGGTCAATGTTGACAACTCATAATACGAGTTACAAATGGTCAGAGAGGGAAACAATGGTTTGGGAACACCAGGTATGAAATAGCAAGCACAAGGAGCTTCAATACGGTGTGGCACGGTGTGGATACCATGCACGATAACCAACTAAAGTGGGCATATGTCACTGACCATGACCAAATAATGTCACTAAGTGTGGTGAACTTTGACAACTCATAACACGAGTCACAAATGGTCAGGGTGGAAGATAATGGTTTGTGACTACTAGTTATCGACTAGCAAGTACAACTACCTTCAATATGTAGTGGCACAGTGTGGCTACAATGCATAGTGACCAACCAAAGTATGCACATGTCACTGACCATGAACAAAGAATTTTACTTCATGTGGTCGACATTTACAACTCACAACACGAGTCACAGATAGTCAGAGGGGGCTAACAATAGTTTGGGAACACTAGCTGTCAACACGAAAGCACAAAGACATTTGATACGTAATGACACGGTGTGGTAACCATGTAGAGTGACATACGAAAGTAGGCATATGTCACAAACCATGACCAAACGGATTTCATAGTGTGTGGTCAACGTTGAAAACTCATAACACGAGTCACAAATGGTCAGTGGGGGAAACCATGAGTTGGGTTCACTAGTTACCAACTAGCAAGTAGACAGATTTTCAACAAGTAGTGGCACGGTGTGGCTAGCGTGCACAGTGACCAACCAAAGGATGCACACGTCACTGACTATGACCGAAGAAGTCCACTATGTATGGTCAACATTGACAACTCATGACACGAGTCACAAATGGCCAGAGGGAGAGACGATGGATTGGAAACCCTATGAATCGACTAGAAAGGACAAAGAACTTCACTACGTAGTGGCACTGTGTGGCTACTATGCACACCAAACAACAAAACTAGGCATATGTCACCGACCATGATGAAAGAATTTCAATATGGGTGGTCAACATGCACCAACCATAACACGAGTCACAAACGGTCAGAGGGGGAAACAATGGTCTGTGAATATCAGTTCTCAACTAGCAAGTACAGTGACCTTCAATCAGTATAACCACGGTGTGGCTACCATGCAAAATGACCGACCAAAATAGGCATATGTACTACCTTTGACCAAAGAAATCCGCTGTGTGTGGTCAGCGTTGACAACTCATAACAGTAGTCACAAATGGTCAGAGGTGGAGATAATGGTTTGGGAACACCAGGTATGAACTAGCAAGCACAAGGACCTTCAATAAGTTGTGGTACGGTGTGGATACGATGCATGATGACCAACCAAAGTAGGCATGTGTCACTGACCATGACCAAATAATGTCACTAAGTGTGGTCAAATTTGACAACTCATAACACGAGTCACAAATGATCAGGGTGGAAGATAATGGTTTGTGAATACTAGTTATCGACTAGCAAGTACAAATACCTTCAATATGTAGTGGCACAGCGTGACTACCATGAATAGTGACCAACCAAAGTATGCATATGTCACTGACCATGACCAACGAATTTCACTTCATGTGGTCAGCGTTGACAACTTACAACACGCGTCACTGATAGTCAGAGGGGGGTAGCAATGGTTTGGGAACACTAGCTATCAACTAGAAAGCACTAAGACCTTCAATACGTAGTGACACGACGTGGTAACCACGTACATTGACAAACCAAACTAGGCATATGTCACTAACCATGACCAAAGAATTTTAATATGGGTGGTCAACGTTCACAACCCATAACATGAGTCAAAAATGGTCAGAGGGGGAAGACATGGTTTCAAAACACTATGTATCTTCTAGCAAGTACAAAGATTTTTCGTGTGTATTGGTACGGTGTGGCTACCATGCACAATGACCTATCCAAGTAGGCATACATCACTGCTCATGACCAAGGAAGTTTAGTGTGTGTGCTCAACGTTGACAACTCATAGTACAAATCAAAAATGGGCAGAGGGCAAAACAATGGTTTGGGAATAATCGGTATTGACTAGCAAGTACAAAGATCTTCGATACGTGGTGGCACGGTGTGGCTACCATGCACAATGACCAACCAAAGTATGCTAGTCTCACTGAATATCATAAAACGAGTTTCACTGTGTGTAGTCAACTTTCCTTCTTACGGCTGGTCAATCGGAGCAATGGTTGAGAGGTTATTCAAGCCCAAAGTTGCAAACTTTGAAATTCCGTCTGCGTCAAATTGTTATGATTGAACTTACTTTGTTATCATTCATACTTTTGAAAACTACCCTCTAATCTTACACCCCCTTATTTTAGGCCCTTTATCCATAGGAGCCCTTATAATGTCATTTGCATATCATTTGAACACCATGTGAGTTGACTTAGTGCTTAAAGGGTTAAATTCTGGAGCGGTAGGTCCTGGGTTTGAATCCTCGTACGCGCAATATAGAATAGGCTCGCAACCTGGGGGGGGGGTAGGGGGGATGTCATAATGCGGTCGCAAATCTGCCCTCCATGTCGTCCACGGAACATCCCTCTGGGGGGGTGGGAGGGAGTATTCCACTGAAGGCACCTACGCGTAACAAATCAACAAAAACCGACCTGGTGTAAAAGGGAGAAACCTTTTTCTAGTTATCGACTAGCGAGTACATAGACTTTCCACAAGTAGTGGAACGGTGTGGCTACCATGCACAATGACCAACCAGAATAGGCATGTGCCACTTACCTTGACCAAATAATTTTACTATGTGTGGTCAACGTTGACAACCCATAATATGGGTCACGAATTGTCAGAGGGGGAAACAATGGTTTCAGAATACTACATACCAGCTAGCAAGAACAACAACCTTCAGTCAGTAGTAGCACGGTGTGGCTACCATGCACAATGACCGACCAAAGTAGGCATATGTACTGCCTTTGACCAAAGAAATCCACCGTGTGTGGTCAACGATGACAACTCATAATACGAGTCACAAATGGTCAGAGGGGGAAACAATGGTTTGGGAGAGCCAAGTATCAAATTGCAAGCACAAGGAGTTTCAATACGTTGTGGCACGGTGTGGATACCATGCACGATGACCAACCAAAGTAGGCATATGTCACTTACCTTGACCAAATAATGTCACAAAGTGTGGTAAACTTTGACAACTCATGACACGAGTCACAAATGGTCAGGGTGGAAGATAACGGTTTATAAATACTAGTTATTGACTAGCAAGTACAAATACCTTCAAGGTATAGTGGCAAAGTGTGGCAACAATGCGCAGTGACCAACCAAAGTATGCATATTTCACTGACCATGAACAAATAATTTTACTTCATGTGGTCAACATTTACGACTCACAACACGAGTCAAAGATAGTCAGAGGGGACTAACAATGGTTTGGGAACACTAGCTGTCAACAAGAAAGTACAAAGACCTTCGATACGTGATGACACGGCGTGGTAACCATGTACAGTGACAAACCAACGTAGGCATATGTCACAAACCATGACCAAACGGATTTCACATTGTGTGGTCAACGTTGAAAACTCATAACATTAGTCACAAATGGTCAGTGGGGGAAACCATGGGTTGGGAACACTAGTTATCAACTAGCAAGTAGAATGATTTTCAACAAGTAGTGGCACAGTGTGGCTAGCGTGAAAAGTGACCAACCAGAGGATGCACACGTCACTGACTATGACCAACGAAGTCCACTATGTACGGTCAACATTGACAACCCATAACACGAGCCACAAATGGTCAGAGGGAGAGAAAATGGTTTGAGAACCCTATGTATCGACTACAAAGGACAAAGAACTTCAATACGTAGCGGCACGGTGTGGCTACTATGCACACCAAACAACCAAACAAGGCATATGTCACTGACCATGATGAAAGAATTTCAATATGGGTGGTCAACATTCACCAATCATACCACGAGTCACAAACAGTTCAGGGAGGAAACAATGGTTTGGGAATATCAGTTCTCAACCAGCAAGTACAACGACCTTCAATCAGTACAAGCATGGTGTGGCTACCATGCACAATGACCGACCAAAGTAGGCATATGTACTGCCTTTGACCAAAGAAATCCGCTGTGTCTGGTCAACATCGACAACTCATAACATGAGTCACAAATGGTCAGAGGGGGAAACAATAGTTTGGGAACACCAAGTATCAAATAGCAAGCACAAGGAGCTACAATGTGTTGTGGCACGGTGTGGATACCATGCACGATGACCAACCAAGGTATGCATATGTCACTGACCATGACCAAAGAATGTCACCATGTGTGGTAAACTTTGACAACTCATAACACGAGTCAAAAAATGGTAAGGGTAGAAGATAATGGCTTGTGAATACTAGTTATCGAATAGCAAGTACAAATACCTTCAATATGTAGTGGCACACTGTGGCTACAATGCGCAGTGACCAACCAAGGTACGCATATGTCACTGACCATGAACAAAGAATTTCACTTCTTGTGGTAAATGTTGACAACTTACAACACGAGTCACAGATATTCAGAAGGGGTAACAATGGTTTGGGACGCTAGCTATCAATAAGAAAGCACAGAGACCTTCAATACGTAGTGGCACGGCGTGGTAACCATGTACAGTGACATCCTAAGTAGGCATATGTCACTACCCATGACCAAAAGAATTTCACAGTGTGTGGTCAATGTTGAAAACGCATAACACGAGTCACAAATGGTCAGAGGGGGAAACAATGGGTTGGGAACGCTAGTTATCAACTAGCAAGTAGAACGATTTTCAACAAGTAGTGGCACGGTGTGGTTAGCGTGCACAGTGACCAACCAAAGGATGCATATGTCATTGACTATGACCAAAGAAGTCCACTATGTGTGGTCAACATTGAAAACTCATAACACGAGTCACAAATGGTCAGAGGGCGAGACAATGGTTTGGGAACCCTATGTATCGACTAGGAAGGAAAAAGAGATTCAATACGTAGTGGCACGTTATGGCTACTATGCACACCAAACAACCAAAGTAGGCACATGTCACTGAACATGACCAAAGAATCTCAATATGGGTGGTCAGCATTCACCAACCATAACACGAGTCACAAACAGCCAGAGGGGGGAACAATGGTCTGGGAATATCAGTTCTCAACTAGCAAGTACAGCGACCTTCAATCAGTATAAGCACGGTGTGGCTACCATACACAATGACCGACCAAAGTAGGCATATGTACTACCTTTGACCAAAGAAATCTGCTGTGTTTGGACAGCGTTGACAACTCATAATACGAATCACAACTGGTCAGAGGGGGAAACAATGGTCTGGGCACATCAGGTATGAACTAGCAAGTACAAGGATCTTCAACAAGTTGTTGCACGGTGTGGATGCCATGTACGATGACCAACCAAAGTAGGCATATGAAACTAACCATGACCAAATAATGTCCCTAACTGTGGTAAACTTTGACAGCTCATAACACGAGTCACAAATGGTCAGAGTGGAAGACAATGGTTCGTCAATGCTAGTTATCGAGTAGCAAGTACAAATACCTTCAATATGCAGTGGCACAGCGTGGCTACCGTGCACAGTGACCAACCAAAGTATGCATATGTCACTGACCATGACCAACGAATTTCAGTTCATCTGGTCAGCGTTGACAACTCACAACACGAGTCACAGATAGTCAAAGGGGGGTAACAATGGTTTGGGAACACTAGCTATTAACTAGAAAAGACAAATACCTTCAATATGTAGTGACACCGTGTGGTAACCATGTACAGTGTCAATCCAAAGTAGGCATATGTCACTAACCATGACCAAACGAGTTTCACCGTGTGTGGTCAATACTGAGAACTCATAACACCAGTCACAAATGGTCAGAGGGGGAAACAATGGATTGGGAACACTAGTTGTCAAGTGGCAAGTGCAAAGAACTTCAACAAGCAGAGGCACGGCTTGGCTAGCGTGCACAGTGACAAACCAAAGGATGAATACGTCACTGACTATGACTGAAAAAATCCAGTATGTGTGGTAAACATTGACAACACATAACACGAGTCACAAAAGGTCATAGGGAGAGATAATGGTTTGGGAACCCTATGCATGGACCAGAAAGGATAAAGAGCTTCAATACTTAGTGGCACGGTGTGGCTACTATGTACACCAAACAACCAAACTAGGCATATGTGACTGACCATGACCAAAGAATTTCAATATGGGTGGTCAACGTTCACCAACCATAACACGAGTCACAAACGGTCTGAGGGGGAAACAATGGTCCGGAAAAATCAGTTCTCAACTAGCAAGTACATCGCCCTTAAATCAGTAGTAGCACAGTGTGGCTACCATGCACAATGACCGACCAACGTAGGGATATGTACTGACTTTCACCAAAGAAATCCGTTGTGTGTGGTCAACGTTGACAACTCATAATACGAGTCACAAAAAGTCAGAGGGGGAAACAACTGTTTGGGAACACCAGGTATCAACTAGCAAGCGCAATGACCTTCAATACGTTGTGGCACGGTATGGTACCATGCATGATGATCATGTATGGTAAACTTTGACAGCTCATAACACGAGTCACAAATGGTCATAGTGGAAGATAATGGTTTAGAAATACTAGTTATCGACTAGCAAGTATAAATACCTTCAATATGTAGTGGCAAAGTGTGGCTATAATGCACAGTAACCAACCAAAGTATGCATATGTCACTGACCATGACCAAAGAATTTCACTTCATGTGGTCAATGTTGACAACTCACATCACGAGTCACAGATATTCAGAGGGGCTAAAAACGGGTTGGGAACACTACCTATCAACAAAAAAGCACAAAGTCCTTCCATACGTAGTGACACGGCATGGTAACCATGTACAGGGACAAACCAAAGTAGGTATATGTCACTAACCATGACCAGACGGATTTCACAGTGTGTGGTCAACATTGAAAACTCATAACACCAGTTACAAATGGTCAGTGGGGGAAACCATGGGTTGGGAACACTAGTTATGAACTAGCGAGTAGAAAGATCTTCAACAAGTAGTGGCACGGTGTGGCTAGCGTGCACAGTGACCAACCAAAGGATGCATATGTCACTGGCTATGACCGAAGGAGTCCACTATGTGCGGTCAACATTGACAACTCATAACACGAGTCACAAATGGTTAGAGGGAGAGACAATGGTTTAGGAACCCTATGTGTCAACTAGAAAGGACAAAGAACTTCAATACGTAGTGGCACGGTGTGGCTAACATGCACACCAAACAACCAAACTAGGCATATGTCAATGACCATGACTAGAGAATTTCAATATGGGTGGTCAACGTTGACCAACCATAACACAAGTCACAAACGGTCAGGGGAGGAAACAATGCTATGGGAATATTAGTTCTCAACTAGCAAGTACAAGGACCTTTGGTCAGTAGTAGCACGGTGTGGCTACCATGCCCAATGACTGACCAAGGTAGGCATATGTATTGCCTTTGACCAAAGAAATCCGCTGTGTGTGGTCAACGTTGACAACTCATAATACAAGTCACAAATGGTCAGAGGGGGGAGCAATGGTTTGGGAACACAAAGTATCAGATATCAAGCACAAGCAGCTTCAAGACGTTGTGGCACGGTGTGGACACCATGCACGATGACCAACCATAGTAGGCATATGTCACTGACCATGACCAAATAATGTCACTAACTGTGTAAAACTTTGACATATCATAAAACGAGTCACAAATGGTCAGGGTGGAATATAATGGTCTGTGAATACTAGTTATCGACTAGCAAGTACAAATACCTTCAATATGTAGTGGCACAGTGTGGCTACAATGCACAGTGACCAACCAAAGTATGGATATGTCACTGACCATGAACAAAGAATTGCACTTCATGTGGTCAACGTTTACAACTCACAACACGAGTCACAGATAGTCAGAGGGGGGCTAACAATGGTTTGGGAACACTAGCTGTCAACAACAAAGCACAAAGACCTTCAATACGTAATGACATGGCGTGGTAACCATGTACGGTGACAAACCAAAGTAGGCATATGTCACAAACCATGACCAAACGGATTTCACAGTGTGTGATCAACGTTGAAAACTCAAAACACGAGTCACAAATGGTCTGTGGGGGAAACCATGGGTTGGGAAAACTAGTTATCAACTAGCAAGTAGAAATATTTTCAACAAGTAGTGGCACGGTGTGGCTAGCGCGCACGGTGACCAACCAAAGGATGCACATGTTTCTGACTATGACCGAAGAAGTCCACTATGTATGGTCAACATTGGCAACTCATAACACGAGTCACAAATAATCAGAGGGAGAGACAATGGTTTGAGAACCCTATGTATTGACTAGAAAGGAAAAAGAACTTCAATACGTAGTGGCACGTTGTGGCTACTATGCACACCAAACAACCAAACTAGGCATATGTCACCGACCATGATGAAAGAATTTCAATATGGGTGGTCAACATTCACCAACCATAACACGAGTCACAAACGGTCAGAGGGGGAAACAATAGTCTGTGAATATCAGTTCTCAACTAGCAAGTACAGCGACCTTCAATCAGTGTAAAGACGGTGTGGCTACCATGCACAATGACTGAGCAAAGTAGGCATATGTACTCAATGACGGTGTGGCTACCTTTGACCAAAGAAATCCGCTCTGTGTGGTCAACGTTGACAACTCACAAAAGGAGTCACAAATGGTCAGAGGGGGATACAATGGTTTGGGAACACCAGGTATCAACTAGCAAGCACAAGGACCTTCAATAACTAGTGGCACGGTGTGGATACCATGCACGATGACCAAACAAAGTAGGCATATGTCACTGACCATGACCAAAAAATGTCACTAAGTGTGGTCAACCTTGACAAGTCATAACACGAGTCACAAATGGTCAGGGTGGAAGATAATGGTTTGTGAATAGTAGTTATCGACTAGCGAGTACAAATACATTCAATATGTAGTGGCACAACGTGACTACCATGCACAGTGGCCAACCAAAGTATGCATATGTCACTGACCATGACCATCGAATTTCGCTTCATGTGGTCAGCGTCCACAACTCACAACACGAGTCACCGATAGTCAGAGGGGGGTAACAATGGTTTGGGAACACTAGCTTTCAACTAGAAAGCACAATGACCTTCAATACATAGTGACACGGCATGGTAACCACGTAGAGTGACAAACCAAACTAGGCATATGTTACTAACCATGATAAAAAAATCTCAATATGGGTGGTCAACTTTCACAACCCATAACATGAGTCACAAATGGTCAGAGGGGAAAAACATGGTTTCAAAACACTATGTATCTACTAGCAAGTACAAAGCTTTTCGTATGTATTGGCTCGGTGTGGCTACCTTGCAAAATGACCTATCCAAGTAGGCATACATCACTGCTCATGACCAAAGAAGTTTAGTGTGTGTGGTCAATGTTCACACCTCATAATACAAGTCAAAAATGGGCAGAGGGAGAAACAATGGTTTGGGAATACTCGGTATCAACTAGCAAGTACAAAGACCTTCGATAAGTGGTGGCACGGTGTGGCTACCATGCACAATGACCAACCAAAGCATGCTTTCGTCAGTGAATGTCACAAAAATAGTTTCACTGTGTGTAGTCAACTTTCCTTCTTACGGCTGGTCAATCGGAGCAATGGTTGAGAGGTTATTCAAGCCCAAAGTTGCTAACTTTGAAGTTCCGTCTGCGTCAAGTTGTTATGATTTAACTAACTTTTTTATCATTCATACATTTGAAAACTACCCTTTAATCTTACACCCCCTTATTTTATGCCCTTTACCCATAGGAACCCTTATAATGTCATTTGGACATCATATGAACACCATGTGAGTTGGCTTAGTGCTTATAGAGTTAGATTCTGGAGCGGTAGGTCCTGGGTCTAAATCCTCATACGCGTTATATAGAATAGGCTCCCGACCTGGGGGGAGGGGGGTGTTGTGATACCTCAACTCCACCTTCGAGCCTAAGCCGTGGGGGGTAGGGGGGTGTCATAATGTGGTCGCAAATCTGTCCTCAAGGTCTTCCACGGAACATTCCTCTCGGGGGGTGGGAGGGAGTATTCCAGTGAAGGCACCTACGCGTAACAAATCAACAAAAACCGACCTGGTGACAAAGGGAGAAACCTTTTGCTGTTTATTGACTATTAAGCACAAAGACTTTCAACAAGTAGTGGAACGGTGTGGCTACCATGCACAATGACCAACCAGATTAGGCATGTGCTACTTACCATGACCAAATGATTTTACTATGTGTGGTCAACATTGACAACCCATAACATGGGTCACGAATTGTCAGAGGGGGGAACAATGGTTTGGGAATACTAGATACCAACTAGCAAGTACAATGACCTTCAGTCAGTAGTAGCACGGTGTGTTGGCTCTAGTGGGTGTGGAGGCACCCTCAAGGATGCCTAGCTCTCAGAGATGCACGCTACCAAAGTTTGGGCAGCCAATAGACACGAATGGTGAAGAGTGTGGAGCACAAGGATCATGGGCAAGAGTGGGTAGAACACGTTGCATTCAGTAGATCTGCATTGAAACACGTTTTTGTTGATAAGCATGGTGAGATTAAATCAGATTCGTATAGCCTGTGAGCTTAGCTTTCCAACGCATCCAAGCACGCCCAAATCGGAGCAGTAGAGCCCCTGCTACAGCCATCGAAGTAACCCTTGGTGGAGCCGCCCACCTGGCCTTGTACTCTAGGCAACGGGAGGCGCTTCGATGATGACCCGTCGAAGCGCCTTTCTTCGCCCGGAAGTCAACAAGAAGTTCATCCTGGTCAAGGGGGTCCTTATGGTCACCTCATTCATGTCCCTTGTGCATTTGGAGGCCATTAGGAGTGAACTCGGATCCCTGGCGGTGGAATATCCCGCCACACATGGCGGGTACCAGATTCCACCCACCCAACACCCGTTTTTTGGGCTAGGATAACTTTCTGAATACTCACTCAAATTGAGCAATTCAAAGCTCGATCCTGCATGGAACAATCCAAGGAGGGTAAATCTAAATTGAGATCAGGTGTTCGACCACTCCTCAGTGGTCAAACTAGGGAGTACGATCGACGGCACTCATGGCAAGCGGCACACCATGTTAACAATCTCCCCCTTGCACCGCAGCCTTGATGCCCTGTCCTTGGAACCTGTAGCATTTTTAAAGCTCAGAGCGTAGTCCGAGCTCCATGCAGCTCACTTCGTGCCTGTCCTTGGGCTGTGCCTTGGTCATGGTATCAGCAAGCATGCGCATAGTGCCACAATGCACAATAGCCGCATCTCCCTTCGCCACCAAATCCCGCGCGTAGTGATGCCGGATCTCGATGTGCTTGGTCCTCTTGTGTAGCACCGGGTTGTGGGTCATGCTGATGGCACTCACATTGTCAACGTTGAGCAGCGTTGGCTTCTTTTGCGGCACCCCAATCTCCTTTAACAGCCGACGCAGCCACACCGCCTCCTTTGCGGCTTCCGTGAGCGCGATGTACTCCGCTTCGGTGCTGGACAGCGCCACGCAGTCTTGCTTCCTGCTTGTCCATGAAACTGTTGCACCACCAAGCACAAACACGTATCCCGACGCTGATTTTCTGTCATCCACATCACCAGCCCAGTCGGCATCCGAGTAGCCGACCAACTCAAGGGAGTCATCACGCGCTCCCCCTCCAAACACAAGCCACGACTGTTTTGTCGCCTTGAGATAGCGGAGGATCCGCTTCACCGCTTGCCAATGCAACGGCCCGGGGTCAGCAACGTAGCGGCTCACTTGGCCCTCCGCGAAGGCCAGGTTGGGCCGCGTCGCCACCATGGCGCACATGATGCTCCCCACTACGGACTGGTATGGCACACCTGCCATCTCCTCCTTCTCCTCGTCCGT
This sequence comes from Penium margaritaceum, assembly GCA_023375785.1. Classification (NCBI taxonomy): domain Eukaryota; kingdom Viridiplantae; phylum Streptophyta; class Zygnematophyceae; order Desmidiales; family Peniaceae; genus Penium; species Penium margaritaceum. The sequence continues at coordinate 56,069 of SZWC01011057.1, read as the reverse complement.
GCTCCGGCCCATGCTTGATCTCAGCTTACACGTGGTGGTCATGGGTGTGCCAATGGGGTTGCACTCCTCCATGTTGTAGCGGCGGAGTACCTCTTGCACGTAGTTTGCCTGCCCCATCTCGAGCGTGCGTGCCTTGCGGTCCCTCTTGATGACGACGCCAAGGTAGTACTCGAGCTCGCCCATGTCGGTCATTTTGAACCGACCGCCCATATGCTGCTTCAGGTTCACCATCTCCTCCATGTCCGATGACACGAGGATGAGGTCATCCACGTAGAGGACCACAATCTGGTGCAACCCCGGCTACTTTCGCATGTACACGCTGTGATCCGCCTCGCAGCGCTTGAAGCCAAGCTCGGCCATAAAGCCGTCCATTTTCAGGTACCACATGAGTGGCGCTTGCTTCAGCCCATAGAGCGCCTTGCGAAGCCGGCAAACCTTCCCCGGCGGCACGTCCACCCCTTCCAGCACCTCCATGTAGACCTCCTTGTCCAGGTCGCCGTTGAGGAATGCGGTTTTTACATCCATTTGGTGGACTTCATAGTCGCGCGCTGCCGCCACCGAGAGGATGGAGCGAATGGAGGCGAAATTTGCCACCGGCGCGAAGGTTTCGTCATAGTGTTCTCCTTTTTGCTGGGCGTACCCCTTTGCGACCAGCCGCGCCTTGTACCGCTCCACCTTCCCCTCCTTGGTGAGTTTATTCTTGAAGATCCACTTGGAGCCGATGATTTTGGTGCCCTCCGGCCTATCAATCAGCTGCCAAGTACCGTTCTCTTCGTGGGAGGCAAGGTCAGATTTTATGGCTCCCTCCCACTCAGCCCCATCCTTCTGCTGCAATGCCTCCTTGATGGTCTCGAGCTCCTCTTGCGCAAAGAACGCTTGAGCAAACCCAGTCCATGTGCCCTGCGCGGCATCGTACCGTTTTGCCGTCCTTCTTGTGCGTCCGCTTCTCCGGGGCTGCTGCTGTTGAGGCTGCTACTGCTGTTGCCGCTGCTGCTGCCCTCTCACGGCGCCACTTGCACCGCTGACCTGCTCCCCCTCTCTCGGGGACTGTGAAGATGCGGGCTCACTCCCCGCCTCCTCGTTCAGCTCCACTGGTGCCGGGGCTTCGGACTCATTGTCCGACTCGGCTGAATGCAAATCAGCCGCTCCCCCATCCACCGGATGGTTATCGCCGGTTGGAGCCGATGGGACGTCACCCTCTTTTACGTCATCAGGCGTCTCCCCCTGGAGGAGTGGCAGCCACTCCCCCCGCTTGGAGAGACCCGCGTCCTTGTCCGTCCAATGACTCTCCTTGTCAAACGTGACGCCGTGACTCTTCACGATCTGCTGCCTCCGTGGGTCAAAGAGCCGATACGCCTTGCTCCCGCTCTCGTACCCGACGAAGATGCACCGGCGAGTCCGCGGGTCCAGCTTGCCCCGCCCCTCCCGTGCATACACAACAGCATGTGCAACACAACCAAAAGTACAGAGGTGTGCCACAGTTGGCTTCCTCCCGATCCACACTTCTTGTGGCGTCTTCCACACCTTGGACTCTGCGTCTTTTAGCGGCTTCGTCGGGGTCAGGTTCATGATGTACGCCGCTGTCCGTGTCGCCTCGCCCCAGTACCGCTACGCAAGGCCGGCATCGCTCAACATGGACCGGACCATGTTGAGGATGGTGCGGTTTGGCCTCTCGGCAACGCAGTTCTGCTGCGGAGAGTGTGGCGTAGTTTTCTGCTACGTGATCCCTTTGCTCTTCATCCATGCCGAGCAACCCTCGTACTCGCCACCGTTGTTGCTCCGGAGCGACTTCACCTTCAACTCCGTTTGCCGCTCCACAGCCGCCACAAGTTCCTGCATGCATGACAAGACGTCGCTCTTCCTCTTGATGATGTAGAGGTAGAGCTTGTGGCTGTGGTCGTCGATGAAGGTGATAAAGTAGCGCGCCCCACAAATTGAGGGCTCGAACGGTCCACACACATCTGTGTGCACCACCTCCTACTTCGCCGATGCACGCGTCCGTTTGCCGTTAAACGACTGCCGTGTCGCCTTGTCCACCACGCATGGATTGCATACGGCATTCTTGGCTGCATCGAGGCCCTTGACCTCAAGGCCCCGCATCACTTCCTTCTTCGCCATGCCCCTCACAGTTGAGGGAGCAATGTGACATAGGCGGCGGTGTCACAGGTCCAGATTTCTTTCATCCTTTGTCACGAGGTTGACGGCGTCAGTCCTTACCGCATCGGCAAGGATCTTGGTGCGAAAATGGTACAGGTCCTCCTCCCTCTTGCCACGCGCAATCACCTCGCCATCCCCCTCCTTCCGGATGATGGCCTCCTTCTTGTTGAAGAGTACCTCGAGCCCCTTGTTGGTAAGGCGGCTCACTGACAGCAGGTTTGCCCCAAAGTTGGGCATGTGAAGCACGTCGTAGATGGTGCACGAAATGACTTTCCCATTCACCGCCGACTCAATGCAAACATTGCCTTCGCCCGCGGCCAACTCTGTTTTGCCGTTGGCCACTTTCATGCGCAGCTCGGTGACGCCGTAGGTGATGAATGCCGCCCGGTTGCATTGTGTGTGGCGGCCTGATCCGGAGTCGATCACAGTGACTTGGGTGTCATCTGTCAAGTCGGTAGACTCCCTGGCCATCATGGCTTGGGTGTCCTTCTTCCCGCCCTTCCTGGGTTGGTCCGACTTCTTGTTGGGGCAATCACGTGCATAGTGGCTCTGTTTGCCACAATTGTAGCACTCCCCCTTGTTGTCACCTTTCTTGGTACCCTGCTTGGCACCCTTCCCCTTCTTGGCTCCCCCTCCACCTTGAGGGTGGACGGCATAGGCGGAACTTGATGTTGCCCCGCTCTCTCTCCCACCACGCCGCATCCATTCATTGCGGACGTACTCAGCCACCTTGGGGTATTTCAGCTCATCGGCGGACCAGCCGCCTACAACAGTGATCATGGGACTCCAACTATTTGGCAAGGCCAGAAGGAGGATCATAGCTTGCAGCTGAGGGTCAACCTTCCATCTGGTGGCTACGCACTCGGCAGTAAGGGACTCAATCTACTACAGGATCTCCATGATATCTTCGCCTTCGTTGGCTCGGAGGATGACGATCCTCTTGAAGACAAATAGCTGGTTAGCAAGGTTGGTGGACTGATAGATGGTGCACAGTTTCTTCAGGCCTCCGCAGCCTCCGTGCATCCTTGAATCAGTGTGCGCTGCGGCGGAGCTAGCGCTAACACCAACAATGCAAGCGCCTTCTTGCTGCGCTTCTTGTACTTGTCCACTTCCTCCAACATCGCGGTATCTGGAGGCGCGGTCTCTTCACCGTTGACCAGCTCAAGCAGGCCCTTGTCATCGAGGTAGACCTCAAACTGCCACCTCCACAAAGGGAAGCCGTTTCCATCAAACTTGGAGACGACGCCGATGCTTTCTTGCTCGGTCGTTGCCATGGCGCATAGCGGAAGCGTGAAACTTGAAGAGCTAGGGTCCGGCTAGGCACGTGGGCCCATAACCCTTTGTTGGCTCTAGTGGGTGTGGAGGCACCCTCAAGGATGCCTAGCTCTCAGAGATGCACGCTACCAAAGTTTGGGCAGCCAATAGATACCAATGGTGAAGAGTGTGGAGCACAAGGATCACGGGCAAGAGTGGGTAGAACACGTCGCATTCATAAGATCTGAATCGAAACACGTTTTTGTTACTTAGCATAGTGTGATTACATTAGATTCTAATAGCCTGTGATCTTAGCTTTCCAACGCATCCAAGCACGCCAAAATTGGAGCAGTAGAGCCCTTCCTACGGCCGTTGAAGTAACCCTTGGTGGAGCCGCCCACCTGGCCTTGTACTCTACGCAACGGGAGGCGCTTCGACGATGACCCGTCGAAGCGCCTTTCTTCGCCCATAAGTCAACAAGAAGTTCATCCTGGTCAAGGAGGTCCTTATGGTCATCTCATTCATGCCCCTCGTGCATTTGGAGGCCATTAGGAGTGAACTCAGATCCCTGGCGGTGGAATATCCCGCCACACATGGCAGGTACCAGATTCCACCCACCCAACACCCGTTTTTTGGGCTAGGCTAACTTTCTGAATACTCGCTCTAATCGAGCAATTCAAGTCTGGATCCTGCATGGAAAAAAAAAAAGCAATCCAAATATAAATTAAGACTAGGTGTTCGACTACTCCTCAGTGGTCGAACTAGGGAGTACGATCGACGGCACTCATGACAAGGGGCACATCATGTCTACACGATGTGGCTACCATGCACAATGACCGACCAAAGTAGGCATATGTACTGCCTTTGACCAAAGAAATCCGCCGTGTGTGGTCAGCACTAACAACTTATAATAGGAGTCACAAATGGTCAGAGGGGGTGACAATGGTTTGGAAACACCAAGTATCAACTAGCAAGCACAAGGACCTTCAATACGTTGTGGCACCGTGTGGATACCATGCACGATGACCAACCAAAGTAGGCATATGTCACTGACCATGACCAAAAAATGTCACTAAGTGTGGTAAGCTTTGACAACTCATAACACGAGTCATAAATGGTCAGGGTGGAAGATAATGGTTTGTGAATACTAGTTATCAACTAGCAAGTACAAATACCTTCAGTATGTAGTGGCACAGTGTGGCTAGAATGCACAGTGACCAACCAAAGTATGCATACGTCACTGACGATGAACAAAGAATTTCACTTCATGTGGTCAACTTTTACAGTATACAACACGAGCCACAGATAGTCAGAGGGGGCTAACAATGGTTTGGGAACACTAGCTGTCAACAAGAAAGCACAAAGACCTTTGATACGTAATGACAAGGCGTGGTAACCATGTACAGTGACAAATCAAAGTAGGCATATGTCACAAACCATGACCAAACGGATTTCACACTGTGTGGTCAACATTGAAAACTCATAACACGAGTCACAAATGGTCTGTGGGGGAAACCATGGGTCGGAAAGACTACTTATTAAAAAGCAAGTAGAAAGATTTTCAACAAGTAGTGGCACGGTGTGGCAAGCGTGCACAGTTACCAACCAAAAGATGCACACGTCACTGACTATGACCGAAGAAGTCCAAAATGTATGGTCAATATTTACAACTCATAACACGAGTCACAAATGGTCAGAGGGAGAGACAATGGTTTTGGGAACCCTATGTATTGACTAGAAAGGACAAAGAACTTCAATACATTGTGGCACGGTGTGGCTACTATGCACACCAAACAACCAAACTAGGCATATGTCACTGACCATGACCAAAGAATTTCAATATGGGTGGTGAACATTCACTAACCATAACACGAGTCACAAACGGTCAGAGGGGGAAACAATGGTCCGTGAATATCAGCTCTCAACTAGCAAGTACAACGACCTTCAATCAATACAAGCACGGTGTGGCTACCTTGCACAATGCCCGTCTAAAGTAGGCATATGTACTGCCTTTGACCAAAGAAATCCGCTGTGTGTGGACAGCGTTGACAACTCATAATACGAATCACAAATGGTCAGAGGGGGAAACAATGGTCTGGGAAAATCAGGTATCAACTAGCAAGCACAAGGACCTTCAACAAGTTGTGGCGCGGTGTGGATACCATGCACGATGACCAACCAAAGCAGGCATATGTCACTGACCATGACCAAATAATGTCACTAAGTGTGGTAAAGTTTGAAAGCTCATAACGCGAGTCACAAATGGTCAGAGTGGAAGAAAATGGTTTGTGAATACTTGTTATCAAGTAGAAAACACAAATACCTTCATTATGTTGTGGCACTGCGTGGCTACCATGCACAGTGACCAACCAAAGTATGCATATGTCACTGACCATGACCAATGAATTCCACTTCATGTGGTCAGCGTTGACAACTCACAACACGAGCCACATATAGTCAAAGGGGGGTAACAATGGTTTGGGAAAACTAGCTATAAAGTAGAAAGCACAAATAACTGTTATATGTTATATGTAGTGACACGGCGTGGTAGCCATGTATAGTGACAAACCAAATTAGGCATATGTCACTAACCATGACCAACCCAATTTCACAGTGTGTGGTAAATTTTGAAAACTCATAACATGAGTCACAAATAGTCAGAGGGGGGAAAAATTGGTTGGTAACACTAGTTGTCAACTAGCAAGTACGAAGAACTTCAACAAGTAGTGGCACGGTTTGGGTAGCGTGCACAGTGACCAACCAAAGGATGAATACGCCACTAACTATGACCGAAGAAATCCAGCATGCGTGGTCAACATTGACAACTCATAACACGGGTCACAAATGGTCAGAGGGAGAGACAATGGTTTGGGAACCATATGCATGGACTAGAAAGGACAAATAACTTCAATACGTAGTGGCACGGTGTGGCTACTATGCACACCGAACAACCAAACAAGGCATATGTCACTGACCATGACCAAAGAATTTCAATATGGGTGGTCAATGTTCACCAACCATAACACGAGTCACAAATGGTTAGAGGGGGAAACAATGGTCCGGGAATATCAGTTCTCAACTAGCAAGTACAACGCCCTTCAATCAGTAGTAGCACGGTGTGGCTACCATGCACAATGACCGACCAAACTAGGCATATATACTGCCTTTGACCAAAGAAATCCGCTGTGTTTGGTCAACGTTGACAAATCATAATACGAGTCACAAATAGTCAGAGGGGGAAACAATTGATTGGGAACACCAGGTATCAACTAGCAAGCACAATGACCTTCAATACGTTGTGGCACGGTGTGGATACCATGCACGATAACCATCCAAGGTATGCATATGTCACTGACCATGACCAAAGAATGTCACCATGTGTGGTAAATGTTGACAGCTCATAACACAAGTCACAACTGGTCATAGTGGGAGATAATGGTTTCTAAATACTAGTCATCGACTAGCAAGTATAAATACCTATGATATGTAGTGGCACAGTGTGGCTACAATACACAGTGACTAACCAAAGTATGCATATGTCACTGACCATGACCAAAGAATTTCACTTCATGTGGTCAATGTTGACAACTCACAACACAAGTCACAGATATTCAGAGAGGCTAACAATGGTTTTGGAACACAAGCTATCAACAAGAAAGCACAAAGACCTTCGATACGTAGTGAAACCGCGTGGTAACCATGTACAGGGATAAACCAAAGTAGGCATATGTCACTAACCATGACCAAACGGATTTCAAAGTGTGTGGTCAACGTTGAAAACTCATAACACGAGTCACAAATGGTCAATGGGGGAAACCATGGGTTGGGAACACTAGTTATCAACTAGCAAGTAGAAAGATTTTCAACAATTAGTGGCACGGTGTGGCTAGCACGCACAATGACCAGCAAAAGGATGCATATGTCACTAACTATGATCGAAGAAGTCCACTATGTGTGGTCAGCATTGACAACTCATAACACGAGTCACAAATGGTGAGAGGGAGAGACAATGGTTTGGGAACCCTATGTATCGACTAGAAAGGACAAAGAACTTCGATACGTAGTGGCACGGTGTGGCTAATATGCACACCAAACTACCAAACTAGGCATATGTCACTGACCATGACCAGAGAATTTCAATATGGGTGGTCACCGTTGACCAACCATAACACGAGTCACAAACGGTCAGGGGAGGAAACAATGCTATGGGAATATCGGTTCTCAACTAGCAAGTACAACGACCTTCAGTTAGTAGTAGCATGGTGTGGCTACCATGCACAATGACTGACCGAAGTAGGCATATGTACTGCCTTTGACCAAAGAAATCCGCTATGTGTTGTCAACGTTGACAACTCATAATACGAGTCACAAATGGTCAGAGGGGGAAACAATGGTTTGGGAACACCAAGTATCAAATAGCAAGCACAAGGAGCTTCAATACGCTGTGGCACGGTGTGGATACCATGCACGATGTCCAACCAAAGTAGGCACATGTCACTGACCATGACCAAATAATGTCACTAAGTGTGGTCAACTTTGACAAGTCATAACACAAGTCACGAATGGTCAGGGTGGAAGATAATGGTTTTTGAATACTAGTTATTGGCTAGCAAGTACAAATACCTTCAATATGTTGTGGCACAGTGTGGCTACAATGCACAGTGACCAACCAAAGCATGCATATGTCACTGACCATGAACAAAGAATTTCACTTCATGTGGTCAATGTTGACAACTAACAACACGAGTCACCGATATTCAGAGGGAGTAACAATGGTTTCGGAAAACTAGCTATCAACAAGAAAGCACAGAGACCTTCAATACGTAGTGACACGGCGTGGTACCCATGTATAGTGACAAACCAAAGTAGGCATATGCCGCTAACCATGACTCAAAGAATTTCACAGTGTGTGGTCAATGTTGAAAACACATAACATGAGTCACAAATGGTCAGAGGGGGAAAAAATGGGTTGGAAACACTAGTTGTCAACTAGCAAGTAGAAAGATCTTCAACAAGTAGTGGCACGGTGTGGCTAGTGTGCACAGTGACCAACCAAACGATGCATATGTCCTTGACTATGACCGAGGAAGTCCACTATGTGTGGTCAACATTGAAAACTCATAACATGAGTCACAAATGGTCAGAGGGCGAGACAATGGTTTGGGAACCCTATGTATTGACTAGAAAGGACAAAGAAAGTCAATACGTAGTGGCACGGTGTGGCTACTATGCACACCAAACAACCAAAGTAGGCATATGCCACTGACCATGACCAAAGAATTTCAATATGGGTGGTCAACATTCACCAACCAAAACACGAGTCACAAACGGCCAGAGGGGGAAAGAATGGTCTGGGAATATTAGTTCTCAACTAGCAAGTACAGCGACCTTCAATCAGTATAAGCACGGTGTAGCTACCATGCACAATGACCGACCAAAGTAGGCATATATACTGCCTTTGACCAAACAAAACTTCTGTGTTTGGACGGCGTTAACAACTCATAACACGAATCACAAATGGTCGCAGGGGGAAACAATGGTCTGGGAACATCAGGTATCAACTAGCAAGCACAAGGACCTTCAACAAGTTGTGGCACGGTGTGGATGCCATGCACGATAACCAACCAAAGTAGGCATATGTCACTGAAAATGACCAAATGATGTCACTAAGTGTGGTAAACTTTGACAGCTCATAACACGAGTCACAAATGGTCAGAGTGGAAGACAATGGTTCGTGAATACTAGTTATCGAGTAGCAAGTACAAATACCTTCAACATGTAGTGGCACAGCGTGGCTACCATGCACAGTGACCAACAAAAGTATGCATATGACACTGACCATTACCAACGAATTTCACTTCATGTGGTCAGCGTTGACAAATCACAACACGAGTCACAGATAGTCAAAGGGGGGGGGGGTACAATGGTTTGGGAACACTAGCTATTACCTAGAAAGCACATATACCTGTACTATGTAGTGACACGGAGTGGTAACCATGTACAGTGACAAACCAAAGTAGGCATATGTCACTAACCACGACCAAACGAATTTCACCGTGTGTGGTCAATATTGAAAACTCATAACACAAGTCACAAATGGTCAGAGGGGGAAACAATGGGTTGGGAACACTAGTTGTCAACTAGCAAGTACGAAGAACTTCAACAAGTAGTGGCACAATTTGGCTAGCGTGCATAGTGACGAACCAGAGGATGAAAATGTCACTATCTATGAACGAAGAAATCCATATTGCGTGGTCAACATTGACAACCCATAACACGAGTCACAAATGGTCAGAGGGGGAAACAATGGCCTGGGAACATCAGGTATCAACAAGCAAGCACAATGACCTTCAATACATTGTGGCACGGTGTGGATACCATGCAAAATGACCAACCATGGTATGTGTATGTCACTGACCATGACCAAAGAATGTCACCATGTGTGGTAAACTTTGACGGCTCATAACACGAGTCACAAATGGTCATAGTGGAAGATAATGGTTTCTAAACAATAGTTATTGACTAGCAAGTACAAATACCTTCAATATGTAGTGGCACAGTGTGGCTACAATGCACAATGACCAACCAAAGTATGCATATGTCACTGACCATGACCAAAGAAATTCACTTCATGTGGTCAATGTTGACAACTCACAACATGAGTCATAGATATTTAGAGGGGTTAACAACAGTTTTGGAACACTAGCTATGAACTAGAAAGCACAAAGACCTTAGATACGTAGTGACACGGCGTGGTAACCATGTACAGGGACAAACCAAAGTAGGCATATGTTACTAACCATGACCACACGGATTTCACAGTGCGGGGTCAATGCTGAAAACTCATAACACGAGTCACAGATAGTCAGTGGGGGAAACCAAGGGTTGGGAACACTAGTTATCAACTAGCAAGAAGAAAGATCTTCAACAAGTATTGGCACGGTGTGGCTAGCATGCACAGTGACCAACCAAAGGATGCATATGTCACTGGCTATGACCGAAGAAGTCAACTATGTGTGGTCAACATTGACAACTCATAACACGAGTCACAAATGGTCAGAGGAAGAGACAATCGTTTGGGAACCCTATGTATTGACTAGAAAGGACAAAGAACTTTGATACGTAGTGGCACGGTGTGGCTAGTATAGACACCAAGCAACCAAGCTAGGCATATGTCAATGACCATGACCAGAGAATTTCAATATGGGTGGTAAACGTTGACCAACCATAACACGAGTCACAAACGGTCAGGGGAGGAAGCAATGCTATCGGAACATCAGTTCTTAACTAGCAAGTACAAGGACCTTCAGTTAGTAGAAGCACGGTGTGGCTACCATGCACAATGACTGACCAAAGGAGGCATATGTACTGCCTTTGACCAAAGAAATCCGCTGTGTGTGGTCAATGTTAACAACTCATTATACGAGTCACAAATGGTGAGAGGGGGAAGCAATGATTTGGGAACACAAAGTATCAAATAGCAAGCACAAGGAGCTTCAATACGGTGTGGCACGTTGTGGATACCATGCACAATGACCAACCAAAGTAGGCATATTTCACTGACCATGACCTAATAATGTCACTAAGTGTGGTAAACTTTGACAACTCATAAAACGAGTCACAAATGGTCTGGGTGGAAGATAATGGTTTGTGAATACTAGTTATCGACTAGCAAGTACAACTACCTTCAATATGTAGTGGCATAGTGTGGTTACAATGCACAGTGACCAACCAAAGTATGCATATGTCACTGACCATGAACAAAGAATTTCACTTCATGTGGTCAACGTTTACAACTCACAACACGCGTCACAGATAGTCAGAGGGGGCTAACAATGGTTTGGAAACACTAGCTGTCATCAAGAAAACACAAAGACCTTCGATACGTAATGACACGACGTGGTAACCATGTTCAGTGATAAACAAAAGTAGGCATATGTCACTAACCATGACCCACCGGATTTCATAGTGTGTGGTCAATGTTGAAAACCCATAACAAGAGTTAAAAATTGTCAGTGGGGGAAACCATGGGATGGGAACACTAGCTATCAACTAGCAAGTAGACAGATTTTCAACAAGTAGTGCCACGGTGTGGCTAGCATGCACAGTGACCAACAAAAGGATGCATATGTCACTGACTATGACCGAAGAAGTCCACTATGTGTGGTCAACATTGACAACTCATAACACGAGTCACAAATGGTTAGTGGGAGAGACAATGGGCTGTGAACCCTATGTATTGACTAGAAAGGACAAAGAACTTCAATACGTAGTGGCACGGTGTGGCTACTATGCACACCAGACAACCAAACTAGGCATATGTTACTGACTATGACCAAAGAATTTCAATATGGGTGGTCAACATTCACCAACCATAACACGAGTCACAAATGGTCAGAGGGGGAAACAATGGTCTGGGAATATCATTTCTCAACTAGCAAGTACAGAGACCTTCAATTAGTATAAGCACGGTATGACTACCATGCACAATGACTGACCAAAGTAGGCATATGTACTGTCTTTGACCAAAGAAATCCGCTGTGTGTGGTCAGCGTTGACAACTCATAATAGGAGTCGCATATGGTCAGAGGGGGAGACAATGGTTTGGGAACACCAGGTATGAGCTAGCAAGCACAAGGACCTTCAATACGTTGTGGCACGGTGTGGATACCATGCATGATGACCAACCAAAGTAGGCATATGTCACTGACCATGACCAAATAATGTCACTAAGTGTGGTAAACTTTGACAGCTGATAACACGAGTCACAAATGGTCAGAGTGGAAGACAATGGTTCTTGAATACTAGTTATCAAGTAGCAAGTACACAAACCTTTAATATGTAGTGGCACAGCGTCGCTACCATGCACAGTGACCAACAAACGTATGCATATAGAACTGACCATGACCAACAAATTTTACTTCACGTGGTCAGCGTTGACAACTCACAACACGAGTCACAGATGTTCAAAGGGGGGTAACAATGGTTTGGGAACAGTAGCTATTAACTAGAAAGCACAAATACCTTTAATATGTAGAGACACGGCGTGGTAACCATGTATAGTGACAAACCAAAGTAGGCATATGTCACTAACCATGACGAAACAAATTTCACAGTGCGTGGTCTATATTGAAAACTCATAACGCGAGTCACAAATGGTCAGAGGGGGAAACAATGAGTTGGGAACACTGGTTGTCAACTAGCAAGTATGAAGAACTTCAACGAGTAGTGGCATCGTTTGGCTAGCGTGCACAGAGACCAACCAAAGGATGAATACTTCACTCACTGTGACTGAAGAAATCCAGTATGCGTGGTCAACATTGAAAACTCATAACACGAGTCACATATGGTTAGAGGGAGAGACAATGGTTTGGAAACCCTTTGCATGGACTAGAAAGGACAAAAAACTTCAATACGTAGTGGCACCGTGTGGCTACTATGCACACCAAACAACCAAACTAGGCATATGTCACTGACCATGACCAAAGAATTTCAATATGGGTGGTCAACGTTCACCAACCATAACACGAGTCACAAACGGTCAGAGGGGGGAACAATGGTCTGGGAATATCAGTTCTCAACTAGCAAGTACAACGTCCTTGAATCAGTACTAGTACGGTGTGGCTACCATGCACAATGACCGACCAAAGTAGGCATATGTCACTGACCATGACCAAAGAATTTCAATATGGGTGGTCAACGTTCACCAACCATAACACGAGTCACAAACGGTCAGAGGGGGGAACAATGGTCTGGGAATATCAGTTCTCAACTAGCAAGTACAACGTCCTTGAATCAGTACTAGTACGGTGTGGCTACCATGCACAATGACCGACCAAAGTAGGCAAATGTACTGCCTTTCACCAAAGAAATCCGATGTGTGTGGTCAACGTTGACAACTCATAATACGAGTCACAAATAGTAAGAGGGGAAAACAATTGTTTGGGAACATCAGGTATCAACTAGCAAGCACAATGACCTTCAATACGTTGTTGCACAGTGTGGATACCATGCACGATGACCAACCAAGGTATGCATGTGTCCCTGACCATGACCAAAGGATGTCATCATCTGTGATAAACTTTGATAGCTCATAACACGAGTCACAAATGGTCAGAGTGGAAGATAATGGTTTCTAAATACTAGTTATTGACTAGCAAGTACAAATACCTTCAATATGTAGTGGCACAGTGTGGCTACAATGCACAGTGACCAACCAAAGTATGCATATGTCACTGACCATGACCAAAGAATTTCACTTCATGTGGTAAATGTTGACAACTCACAACACAAGTCACAGATGTTCAGAGGGGCTAACAACGGTTTTGGAGCACTGGCTATCAATTAGAAAGCACAAAGGCCTTCGATACGTAGTGACATGGCGTGGTAACCATGTACAGGGACAAACCAAATTAGGCATATGTCACTAACCATGACCAAACGGATTTCACAATGTGTGGTCAACGATGAAAACTCATAACACGAGTCACAAATGGTCAGTGGGGGAAACCATGGGCTGGGAACACTAGTTATCAACTAGCAAGTAGAACGATTCTCAACAAGTAGTGGCACAGTGTGGCTAGGGTGCACAGTGACCAACCAAATGATGCATATGTCACTGACTTTGACCGCAGAAGTCCACTATGTGTGGTCAACATCGACAAATCATAACAGGAGTCACAAATGGTCAGAGGGAGAGACAATGGGTTGAGAACCCTATGTATCAACTAGAAAGGACAAAGAACTTTGATACATAGTGGCACGGCGTGGCTACTATGCACACCAAACAACCAAACTAGGCATATGTCACTGACTATGACCAAAGAATTTCAACATGGGTGGTCAACGTTCACCAACCATAACACGAGTCACAAACGGTGAGAGGGGGAAACAATGGTCCGGGAATATTACTTCTCAACTAGCAAGTACAACGCCATGAAATCAGTAGTAGCACTGTGTGGCTACCATGCACAATGACCGACCAAAGTAGGCATATGTACTGCCTTTGACCAAAGAAGTCCGCTGTGTGTCGTCAACGTTGACAACTCATAATACGAGTCACAAATAGTCAGAAGGGGAAACAATTGTTTGGGAACACGAGGTATCTACTAGCAAGCACAATGACCTTCAACACGCTGTGGCACGGTATGGATACCATGCACGATGACCAACCAAGATATGCATATGTCACTTTCAATGACCAAAGAATGTCACCATGTGTAGTAAGCTTTGACAGCTAATAACACGAGTCACAAATGGTCAGAGTGGAAGATAATGGTTTCCAAATACTAGTTATTGACTACCAAGTACAAATACCCTCAACATATAGTGGCACAGTGTGTCTACAATGCACGGTGACCAACCAAAGTATTCATATGCCACTGACCATGACCAAAGAATTTAACTTCATGTGGTCAATGTTGACAATTCACAACACGAGTCACATATGTTCAGAGGGGCTGAAAACGGTTTGGGAACACTACCTATCAACTAGAAAGGACAAAGACCTTCGATACGTAGTGACATGGCGTGGTAACCATGTACAAAGACAAACCAAAGTAGGCATATGTCACTAACCATAACCAAACGGATTTCACAGTGTGTGGTCAACGTTGAAAACTCATAATACGAGTCACAAATGGTCAGTGGGGGAAACCATGGGTTGGGAACACTAGTTATCAGCTAGCAAGTAGAAAGGTTTTCAACAAGTAGTGGCACGGTGGGGCTAGCGTGCACAATGACCAACCAAAGGATGCATATGTCACTGACTATGACCAAAGAAGTCCACTATGTGCGGTCAATATTGACAACACATAACACGAGTGACAAATGGTCAGAGGGAGAGACAATGGTTTGGGAACCATATTCATCAACTAGAAAGGACAAAGAACTTCAATACGTAGTGGCACGGTGTGGCTAATATGCACACCAAACAACCAAACTAGACATATGTCACAGACCATGACCAGAGAATTTCAACATGGGTGGTCAATGTTGACCAACCATAACACGAGTCACAAACGGCCAGGGGAGGAAACAATGCTACGGGAGTATGAGTTCTCCACTAGCAAGCACAACGACCTTCATTCAGTAGTAGCACGGTGTGGCTACCATGCACAATGACCGACCAAAGTAGGCATATGTACTGCCTTTGACCAAAGAAATCCGCTGTGTGTCGTCAACGTTGACAACTCATAATACGAGTCACTAATATTCAGAGGGGGAAACAATTGTTTGGGAACACCAGGTGTCAACTAGCAAGCACAATGACCTTCAATACATTGTGGCACAGTGTGGATACCATGTACGATGACCAACCAAGGTATGCACATGTCACTGGCCATGACCAAATAATGTGACCATGTGTGGTAAACTTTGACAACTCATAACACGAGTCACAAATGGTGAGGGTGGAAGATAATGGTTTGTGAATACTAGCAAGTACAAATACCTTCCATATGTAGTGGCACAGTGTGGCTACAATGCACAGTGACAAACCAAAGAATGCATATGTCACTTACCATGAACAAAGAATTTCACTCCATGTGGTCAACATTTACAACTCACAACACGAGTCACATATAGTCAGAGGGGGCTAACAATGGTTTGGGAACACTAGCTGTCAGCAGGAAACCACAAAGACCTTCGATACTTAATGACACCGCGTGGTAACCATGTACAGTGACAAACCAAAGTAGGCATATGTCACAAACCATGACCAAACGGATTTCACCGTGTGTGGTCAACATTGAAAACTCATACCACGAGTCACGAATGGTCAGTGGGGGAAACCATGGGTTGGGAAGACTAGTTATCAACTAGCAAGTAGAAAGATTTTCAACAAGTAGTGGCACGGTGTGGCTAGGGTGCACAGTGCCCAACCAAAGGATACACACGTCATTGACTATGACCAAAGAAGTGCACTATGTATGGTCAACATTGACAGCTCATAACACGAGTCACAAATAATCAGAGGGAGAGACAATGGTTTGGGAACCCTAAGTATGGACTAGAAAGGACAAATAACTTCAATACGTAGTGGCACGATGTGGCTACTATGCACACCAAACAACCAAACTAGGCATATGTCACCGACCATGATGAAAGAATTCCAATATGGTGGTCAACATTCACCAATCATAACACGAGTCACAAATTGTCAGAGGGGGAAACAATGGTCTGTGAATATCAGTTCTCAACTAGCACATACAGCGACCTTCAATCAGTATAAGCACGGTGTGGCTACCATCCACGATGACCGACCAAAGTAGGCATATGTTCTACCTTTGACCAAAGAAATCCGCTGTGTGTGGTCAGCGTTGACAACTCATAATAGGAGTTACAAATGGTCAGAGGGAGAGACAATGGTTTGGGAACACCAGGTATCAACGAGCAAGCACAATGACCTTCAATAAGTTGTGGCACGGTGTGGATACCATGCACGATGACCAACCAAAGTAGGCATATGTAACTGACCATGACCAAACAATGTCACTAAGTGTGGTAAACTTCGACATCCCGTAACACGAGTCACACATGGCCAGGGTGGAAGATACTCGTTTGTGAATACTAGTTATCGACTAGCAAGTACAAATACCTTCAACATGCAGTGGCACAGCATGGCTAACATGCAGAGTGACCAACCAAAGTATGCATATGTCACTGACCATGACCAACAAATTTCACTTCATGTGGTCAGTGTTAACAACTCACAACACGAGTCACTGATAGTCAGAAGAGGGTAACAATGGTTTTGGAACACTATCTATCAACTAGAAAGGAAAAAGACCTTTAACACGTAGTGACACGGCGTGGTAACCACATACAGTGACAAACCAAAGCAGGCATATGTCACTAACCATGACCAAAGAATTTCAATATGGGTGGTCAACGTTCACAACCCATAACATGAGTCACAAATGCTCAGATGGGGAAACATGGTTTCAAAACAATATGTATCTTCTAGCAAGTACAAAGATTTTTTGTATGTATTGGCACGGTGTGGCTACCGTGCACAATGACCTATCCACGTAGGCATACATCACTGCTCATGACCAAAGAAGTTTAGTGTGTGTGGTCAACGGTCACAACTCATAACACAAGTAAAAAGCGGGCAGAGGGAGAAACAATGGTTTGGGAATTCTCGGTATTGACTAGCAAGTACAAAGACCTTTGATAAGTGGTTGCACGGTGTGGATACTATGCACAATGACCGACCAAAGTAGGCATATGTACTGCCTTCGACCAAAGAAATCCACTGTGTGTGGTCATCATTGACAACTCATAATACGAGTCACAAATGGTCACAGGGGGAAACAATGGTTTGGGAATACCAAGTATCAAATAGCAGGCACAAGGAGCTTCAATACATTGTGGCACGGTGTGGATACCATGCACGATGACCAACCAAAGTAGGCATATGTCACTGCCCATGACAAAATAATGTCACTAAGTGTGGTAAACTTTGACAACTCATAACACGAGTCACAAATGGTCAGGGTGGAAGATAATGGTTTGTGAATACTAGTTATCAACTAGCAAGTACAAATACCTTCAATATGTAGTGGCACAGTGTGGCTACAATGCACAGTGACCAACCAACGTATGCATATGTNGTTGTGGCACGGTGTGGATACCATGCACGATGACCAACCAAAGTAGGCATATGTCACTGCCCATGACAAAATAATGTCACTAAGTGTGGTAAACTTTGACAACTCATAACACGAGTCACAAATGGTCAGGGTGGAAGATAATGGTTTGTGAATACTAGTTATCAACTAGCAAGTACAAATACCTTCAATATGTAGTGGCACAGTGTGGCTACAATGCACAGTGACCAACCAACGTATGCATATGTAACTGAGCATGAACAAAGAATTTCACTTCATGTGGTCAACATTTACAACTCACAACACGAGTCACAGATAGTCAGAGGGGGCTAACAATGGTTTGGGAACACTAGATGTCAACTAGAAAGCACAAAGACCTTCAATACGTAGTGACACGGCATGGCAACCATGTACAGTGACAAACCAAACTAGGCATATGTCACTAATCATGACCAAAGAATTTCAATATGGGTGGTCAGCGTTCACAACCCATAACATGAGTCACAAATGGTCAGAGGGGGAAAACATGGTTTCAAAACACCATGTATCTTCTAGCAAGTACAAGTATTCTTCGTATGTATTGGTACGGTGTGGCTACCGTGCACAATGACCTATCCAAGTAGGCATACATCACTGCTCATGACCAAAGAAGTTTAGTGTGTGTGGTCACATTCACAGCTCATAGTACAAGTCAAAACTGGACAGAGGGAGAAACAATGGTTTGGGAATACTCGGTATCGACTAGCAAGTACAAAGACCTTCGATAAGTGGTGGCACGGTGTGGCTACCATGCACAATGACCAACCAAAGCATGCTTTCATCACTGGATATCGTAAAAAGAGTTTCACTGTGTGTAGTCAACTTTCCTTCTTACGGCTGGTCAATCGGAGCAATGGTTGAGAGGTTATTCAAGCTCGAAGTTGCAAAATTTGACATTCCGTTTACGTCAAATTTGTATGATTAAACTAACTTTGTTATCATTCATACTTTTGAAAACTACACTCTAATCATACACCCCCTCTTTTTATGCCCTTTGCCCATATGTCCTTCTAATGTCATTTGGACATCATATGAACACCATGGAAGTTGGCTTAGTGCTTATAGAGTTAGATTCTGGAGCTGTAGGTCCTGGGTTTGAATCCTTGTACGAGCAATATAGAATAGGCTCCCGACCCGGGGGGGGGGGGGGGGGG